>VZQC01005317.1:4764364-4804525 GCA_009823505.1 Rhizomys pruinosus | reverse complement strand
TTTTTAATTTTTTCAATTTTTTTTTTTTATTTATGTATGTGTATGAATGTACTGTCTGCATGCAAGTTTGTGCACCCGTGTCGTGCAACGCCGCGGAGGTCAGAAGATGGTATCAGATTCCCCTGGAACTGGAGTTCTCCTGGAATTAGAGTTTCAGACAGTTCTCGGCCGCCATGTGGGTGCTGGGGATCGAACCCGGGTCCTCTGTAAGAGCGGTCGGTGCTCTTAACCGCTAGGCCATCTCTCCAGCCCCCAATTTCTAGATTCTTAAACAGTTCATTAGTACTGTTCAAAATTCAAGAATGGGTTAGCATTTCGAGAGGCAATTGATAATATTGGTATATAGGAGTTACTCATACCTATTTCCCTTCAACTAATGCAGCATTTTTTTCAGCCTATCTGTCCCTGTCTCTGAAGTCCTTCCTTTATGTCCTCCTCAGCCTTTTTGATGTCATCACGTAGTAATTATTTCTCAGCTCCCTTTCATCCATTGCCTTTTTAGTGGAGACTACATCAGCCAGTTCCGCCAAGCATTGCACTCAGAGCCTGCAGGTACTAGCTATGGGAAGAGGTACGTGACCACAGACGACCTCCACTCTTCAACTGGCTGGAGAGCAGTGCTCTTTCTGAACACCTGCCTCTCCCTGAAACAGAGTAGTCACACAAATGGCTGTGGCTGGTATGGCTTGCCAAAGAAATTTCTGGCCTTTCCTTTTCCCCTAAACCAAATCAGAGAAGAATCCTTATCTCTTGCTTGGTTTTCACATGAGGTTTTTCTGAGGAAGGGGACTGGGATAGGAAGTCTGTCATGTAGTTAAGTAGACAAGAAATCTTATTAATCCAGTTGTATTTGAGAGTTGTTTGTCCATATAATTTTTAAAGTCAAGTTTAATTTCACAAAGACTTTTTTGTGAACTTACTTTTGGGGTAATATTTAAAAGGAGAGACATTTTGTAACCCTGCAAAATACATAGGGAATATAACATTCCAGTGTACACAAAGAAGGCAAATTCTTTAATCAAATAAAAGAGTATTATAAAATGAAAACAAGTTTTTTCATTGATAATATAGACTGTTAAAAATTACTTTCTTTGGTGTACCACATCCACACATTTATTTTGACATTAATTTTATTTTTAAATCCAGGGCATAATCACCTTCTTATAAAACCTTTGCCTTTGTTTTGGTGCTTACTGCCAACAGCAGAGGCACACTGATGTCCTGTTATATATACATGCCATTTAGAGTTCTCTCCCACATTCCATACTGCTTTATAAATTTTAAACTATCAGGGAAGTATTGTTCTGCTTTCTCAGAACCTTTCCCTATTTTCCACACTAAACTTCATAGATTTCTCAAAACACTGCATGTGGAAGATGGAGCATGAATTAGAGAACCTTTCCAATAAAAGAAAATACAATAAATAAAATTCTTTATCATGTAGACATGTGTCCACTAGTTTAGTGAGCCATAATCTACCTGAAGAGACTACAATAGGTAAGATAAAGAAATTTATTCTTCTGCTGCTAACTCTGAGTTTCTGTGTGGCTCCTGTACTGTAATGATTTCCAGATATAGAGTACAATTCTCACATTAAAAAAAAATTTTCGAGGCTGGAGAGATGGCTCAGTGGTTAAGAGCACTGACTACTCTTGCAGAGGACCTGGGTTCTATTCCCAGCACCCACATGGTGGCTAAGAACCCTGTTTAGTGCCAGATGTGATGGTGCACGCCTTTAATCCCAGCACTCAGGAGGCAGAGCCAGGCAGATCTCTGTGAGTTCAAGGCCAGCCTGGTCTACAGAGCAAGTTCCAGGCCAGCTGTGACTAAAGGGAAACCCTGTCTCAAAAAAAAAAAAAAATTGTTTCCTAAGACACAAATTTTAGGTTGTAGAATTTAAATTATTTACTCTACTTGTAGGATACTATATTTTTTATTTGTTATTATTTTTTCTTGTATATCAGTGTTATGCCTACACTGACCTCTGAGTGCCCAGAGGGTGTTCAGTTCCCTGGAACTGGAATTACGGATGGTTGTTAGCTATCATGTGTGTGTTGGGGATCAAATCCCAGTCTTCTGCAAGGGCAGCCAGTGTCCTTAACCACTGAGCAATCTCTACGAGTCTTGTAGGACATTTTAAAGAAAAATTTTGACTCTTCAAAATGATTTGTCAGATACTGGGTGCGGTGACTTGCACCTTTAACCCCAGCCCTCAGGATGAAAAGGTAAGTGGATCTCTGGGAAATCAAGGCCAGCCTGGTCTACATAGTTACTCCCAGCTGGGCTGGGACTAGGGGAACCCTGTCAAATAAATAATTAACCAAAATGATTTGTCAAATCTAGATGCTACCATATATATCCTTTGGGGAATATTGATGTTTGTGAATTTTTAACTATTTAGTGGCAAACATTGTCTTATATTTATATCTTCAGTCCTTTAAATAAGTACTGACTGATGTGTTGAATAGTATTTTAGTCATTCATAAAGAAGTAACAACTTGTGAGCTGGGGTTGTGGTCCCCTCCTGTGAACCTAGAGCTGTGAACCCCTCCCATGAACTTGGAGTTGTATTCTCCTCCCATGAACCTCCAGCTGTGATTCCCCTCTCAGGAACCTGGACCTGTGGTCCCCTCCTGTGAACTTGAAAGTGTGATCCCCTCCCTTGAACCTGGAGCTGTGATCCCCTCCCATGAACCTGGAATTGTAATCCCCTCTTGTGAGCTGGAGTTGGGTCTCCACATGTGCCTGAAGCTTTGGACCCCTAAAGTAAGCCAGGGTTCCACATTCTTCCAGCATTAGGCTGATGGTGGAGCAGGGTAGAACAGGGAGGACTTTCTGATGTTGGGCAGCAGTTCACTCTTCTCCAAGTGACTGCATTCCCCACAGCCTCATCCCCTAAGGTCCCAGCTAGTACATGACAGAGACTTATGCTGGGAACAAGGGAGGCCTCTGTTATTTGCAGATTGTGGTCTTGGGAAGATTTTATGGAACAGACACCCCCACACACACCTCCCCTGAAGGCAAGCTGTGGTCCTCACTCCACACATGGTCATGGGTATCCAAGCCTTAATGTTGGACCCTCTCCCATTACCAAACACCTAAGAGGTTTTCCATTATTTTTCGATTACTCTTCTACAGCACCAGTATCCCTTTACCTATGTCATAATTGAACTTCTAGAGATAAAAATCACAGTCTGGGAAGTTTAAAAAAAAAAAAGAAATTGAATGTTCTGTAATAACTAAACTGATAATTCTTAAAATAAATATATAATTAGATCTTAGACTATAAGTTCAAAATTCTATCTTGTATAGTATAATTTTTATTGCTTTCTGACAAAATTGTACTGTATAAAGCTTCAACAAAAATGTGGAATTTGTCACTGTTCATTTGTCTCTCTGCCACTCACTCCCTTTCAGTGTAATCATGCTATTTCTTAAAGAAGGCAGTGCTAATAAAATGTTTTAAAATAAAAAATCAGTAAGAAGTAATCCTCATTATGTGATGTATGTGTGTGCGTGGGCCTCTACATAGGTGTGTGTGTATCTATAAAGTATATGTGTGAGGGAGAGAGGGAAGAAGAGAGTTATCTCTTGGTATCTGTGGAGGTGACCACAGGAACCCTGCAGACACAAGTCTTCAGATGGTCAGACCCCTTACAAAGTGAAATGACACAGTATTTGCACATATCCTACACATACCCTTCATTCTAATATACCTTATAAATCTTGTATAAATAATTTTTATTTTATCATATAGGGAATAGTGACAAAAATATACATGTTTTGTATAGACAAATTTTTTTCTTGAATATTTTTGATCCAGTTTGAATCTGATGATGTGGAACCTACAGGTAGATTAAATGGGCTAATTGTAGTAGTCACTCAATTTATATACAAGTAGAATGTGCAGGTTAGTTATAAAATAATGTCTTTTATTTTTTAAAGGTTTTTTTTTATCTTATTTATTTTTTATGTGTATGAATGTACTGTCTGCATGTAGGTTTCTCCACCCATGTCGTGCAATGCCGCGGAGGTCAGAAGAGGGTGTAGGATTCCCCTGGAACTGGAGTTCTCCTGGAATTGGAGTTACAGACGGTTCTCAGCCACCATGTGGGTGCTGGGGATCGAACCCGAGTCCTCAGCAAGAGCGGTCGGCACTCTTAACCACTAGGCCATCTCCTCCAGCCCCAAAATAATATCTTTTAAAAACATGGATGTACACTGCAGTCACATGTTTAGTGTTTGTAGAAAATACACAAGTGTAATAAGTTTTAGGATATCATGTACAGCACTGTAGTTCAGGAGTGAAGAAGTTTGAGGAAAAGTTCATCCAGTGCTGAAGAGATGGCTCAGCAATAAGTGCCCTGTTCTTACCAAGGACTGGAGGTCAGTTCCCAGCACCCACACTAGGTGGTCTATAACTCCAGCCCAAGGGATCTGGTTCCTTCTTCTGGTCTTCAAGGGTACTTGCACTCACATATACACATAAACACACAAAATAAAAACAAAACTTTTTAAGGTGATACGAAAGTAGTTTCCTGGTCAACATTCACCTACTTTATTACTATTTATTCAAAAATCTTAGTGTTTTGCTCTGTGTAATTTTTTCCAAAGTATATTTGTTTTTACATGAGAACTCATGGTCACACATTCACTTGTATCAAATAACTGCAATGTCACAAAGATTATGTGTATTAGAAGATGGTGTGAAAATAGTTTAGTATTTATTTATTTATTGGCCTTTTTGAGACAAGGTCTCCTTGTAGCCCCAGCTGGCCTGGAACTCTCTTTTTAGACCAAGATGGCCTCACCTCAATCTTATAGAGATCTGCCTACCTCTTCTGGAATTAAAGGTGTATACCACCACACCCACCAAAATAGTTTTGTTTTTAAATTTCTTTATTTCTACTTGTCGTAGAGGTCTGCTTGTCTCAGATTTTTCTTTCTTTTTTCCCTTTTTATGTTCTTTGTGGACCTTTTAAGTTTTTTAATTATTATACAGTTTTTATGATTTTATATGCTTTAAAATTAGTATTTGTAGTTATTTGCCATTATATAAACCCAACATGGGTAAATAAACTCAAGAGTAAAACCAATGTGACAGTTCTCTGACCTGCTTCTAATAGACACACGTTATCAACACATATAAACAGAAAACTTTTGTTGCCCTTACAAATAATACATGTAGGGGATATATAGATGGCTCAGAGGCTAAGAGCACTGGTGGTTCTTGCAGAGGACCCAAGTTCAGTTCCCAACACCCACATGGCAGGTAACAGCTGTCTGTAACTCCAGTTCCAGGAGATTGGACCCCTCTTCTGGCCTCAGTGGAAATTTCATACACGCACTGCACTTATATAGATGCAGGCAAAACACAGATAAAATTCAAAGAATAAAGAACAATACATGTAAAATTCTAATCTGTAATTTTAAAAACTTAATTTCTCATATCCTAATTATAGAACTTCAGTTTGATTGTAAAGGACATTAGCCAAGGACTTGATTACATTATGTGCCCTGAACTAGTAAGAAAAAGGAGGATCCTGCTGAGTTATCTGCTCTCTCCCCTAAAATTTTTCTTTACACATTTTCATTTTATGGATGGTTATTACTCAGTTGTTTTTCTTCCAGTGGAGTTTATCAGCCAGACAGTGAATCTGTCCTTCATCTCAACTTTTTTTAAGTGTTACTTTTGAGTGGGATAGTTTTCAGTTTCTTAAAAAAATAATCTAGTGAGAATTTCATATATGTGTATGTGTTTTGATCAAGTCCACAACCCATTCCCAGCACACACACACACACACACACACACACACACACACACACACACACACACCTTTTCCCTCCCAGTTTCATGTGCTTGCTCTGTTTTAAACCCATGGAATCCACTTAGAGCTGCCTTTATGTGCATGAGCATAGGTCCATCTACTGCAGCATGGGTATCCTCTCATCCACATCTCTGAAGAAAGCTGACTCTCCCTCCCACAGTAGCCATAGCAGCTAATAACTTCTGCGCTATGTGTGGGAATTCATGGCCCCCTCCTCTATTCATTGTGGGATTTTTGGCTGGCGTGATCTTGTACAGATCTTTGGGCATGCCTCCCAGCCTCTGTGAATTGGTGTGAATAGTGCTGTAATGACAATCAGATAATGCCTTGCAGCACACGTCTGCTACTTCTGGCTGTCACCATCTTTCTGACCCCTCTTCCTCTATAATCACAGAGCCTTGGAAAGCAGGAGTGCAATGTCCCACTTAAAGCTGAGTCCTCCACAGTCTCTTTCTTGGTCTCTACCTGTTAGAATAGATTAGCGCATCTCTCATCTCTCATTGTAGAAGCTGCTTTTTCTAGTGGATGGGAATTAAAGAAATCCACAGTTTTACAGTTTCTTACTCTCACATAAAAATCATTACTCTTGGAGGAGGCCATCAAGCTGAGTGGCCAGGCCAGGCAAGGCAGACAGCCTTGTGGTCCTGCCAGGGCCTTGGGGATGGCCAGAGATCTCCCACCTCGAGTACCAGCAAGAAGAGCTGCAAGAGCAGCATGCAGGGAGACAGGCGTCCAGCAAGCTCAGTGGCCAGGTCAGGCGAGGTGGGCAGCCTTGCCGTCCTGCCAGGGGCTGGGGGACTCCCGAAGACCTCCCACCTTGGGTACCAGCAAGAAGAGAGGTGTGCAGGGAGATAGAGGAGGTGACAAGAAAGCTTGATGGCCAGGTCGGGCAAAGCAGGTAGCCTTGTGGTCCTGCCAGGGGCCTGGGGATGCCCAGAGACTTCCTACCTTGGGTACCAGTGAGAAGAGTGGCATGTGCAGAGATAGAGAGGTAGCCAGGTCAGGAGCGACAGGGTACTGGCCAAAGGAGTAAATCTCCCTCCTCCCCACCACCACCCCCACCCCCACCCGTGCACTCAAGCTACTGGTGCTGTGGTGGAGACCATAAATCTCTGGTGCTGTGGTGGGGTCTATGGAGCAGGCACACTGTTAGTGATTCTAGGCTGTACAGCCAACATTGAGGAAGAAGCCAACAGAAAGCAGAGTTAGTGATCAACCATTCCTCCATATTAACATTTGAGATTAGCATCAGAATAAAAAAAAAAAAAATGCCAAAGACACTATGTAAAAACAATAGGGGAGCCGGGCGTGGTGGCGCACACCTTTAATCCTAGCACTTGGGAGGCAGAGGCAGGCGGATCTTTGTGAGTTCAAGGCCAGCCTGGTCTACAGAGTGAGTTCCAAGACAGCTGGGGCTACAGGGAAACCCTGTCTCAAAAAGCCAAAAAAAAAAAAAAAAACCACAATAGGGGAAAAGCTTATAATAAATCCACACCAAACTCTACAAATCCTATAGAAGAGCCCTACAACAAGATCTCCCTGGAAGGAAGCTAAGACGCTGATCTTAGAAGAACAATTGTAGACATATTAAAAGAATATAAAGAACTAATCAAAGAACTAAGGGGAGAGAATGAAAAACTCAGGAAGGACCTAGAAGGAAAAAAAATGAAAAATTCCAGAAAAAACTAGAGGGAGAGAAGGAGAGGATGACAAACTCTGAAAGAAACTGGAAGCAGTGAAAAGATCAATCTGAAATGAAAAAAAGAAACTGGCCAATAAAGCAAGGAGCTACAAGAAGAGAATGACAAACTCCAAAAGGAAGTAGAAATACTGAAAAAAATCACAGGATGAAATGAAAAAGGAAATTGAACATTCATCCAATCAACAGGAAAGGCTGGGAAAAAGCCTCGGAAGCAGAATAGATGAAGCAGAAAAAAGTATATCAAACCTGCAGGATATCATGGAACAACTAGAATGCTCAAGTAAAGATTATGAAAAAAAAAATTTTAAACACGAGTGGAACCACCAGGAAATGTGGGACACTATGAAAAAAAAAAAAAAAAAAAAACCTCTGCATCAGAGGGAGAAGAACCCCAAGACAACAGTATTGGTCAGATCCTCAACATAATAATAGAAGAAAATTTCCTCAAACTGAAAAACAACAAACTCATACAAATACAAGAAACACATAGAACACCAAATAGACCAGAAAATAAATTCCCCACGCCATATCATAGTTAAAATGCTAGATGCTCAAAACAAAGACAAAATACTGAAAGCCACAAGAGAAAAACAAGTTACATATAAGGGGAAACCGCATCAGAAAACCACTGACTTCTCATTGCAATATATGAAAGCAAGAAGAACATGGACCAAAATATTCCCAGTGCTAAATAACTTTAGATGCCAACCCAGATTACTATATCTATCAAAATGTCAATTATAGTTGGAGAAAGAAAAATCTTTCACAACAGAAACAAAATGAAAGAATACATGTCAAAAAAATAAACACTTCAGAAAATACTTGAAGCAATTCAAACAAGGGAGGAAAGAAGCAACTATCCCCAGGCAACTAAAGAGAGAAATTAACAAAAGCATAACAGAATAAAAAAAAACCTAGACAATTCAAACAAAAAATAAGATGAAAGGAAACAACACACATCTCTCAATAATAACCTTCAACATTAATGTTCTAAACTCCACAATCAAAAGACAGACTGGGAGAATGGATTAGGACACAGAATGCATCTATTTGCTGCCTACAAGAAACCCATCTCACCCTCAAGGACAGATACCACCTAAGAGTTAAAGGATTAGAAAAAAAAAATCTTCCAAGCAAATGGTACAAAAAAGCAAGCAGCTGTTGCTGTTCTAATATCAAACAAAATAGACCTCAGTCTAAAATTAATCAGAAGAGACAAAGAGGGCCATTACATCCTTATCAAAGGAACAATTAACCAGGACTATTTCACAGTCTTAAGTGTTTATGCACCAAACTCTGGTGCACTGAACTTTATAAACATAATTCTGCAGGACTTCAAGACACAGATTAATCCAAGCACAGTTATAGTGGGAGACTTGACTACTCCACTGAGTCCCTTGAATAGATCTGGCCAAAAAATAAATAGATATCTGAACAATACAGTACACCAAATGGACCTCAGACATCTACCGAATATTCCACCCAACACCAGAGAATATACTTTCTACTCAGCACCTCACAGAACATTCTCCAAAATTGACCACATACTGGGACACAAATCTCAACAAATGCAAAAGGATTGAAAATATTTCATGCATTCTATCAGACTACAGTGCATTAAAGCTCAATATGAACACCAGAATAAGCCCTACTAGCTACAAGGACCACATGGAGACTAAACAACACAGTCCTGAATAATGAGTGGGTCAGGGAAAAAATAACAAAATTAAGCATTCATAGAACTAAATGAGAAAGACAATACAACGCAACATTAAAAGCAGTCCTAAGGGACTTTATAGCCCTATGTGTCCACATTAAAAAAAGAAACTAGCACTCAGGAAGCAGAGGCAGGCAGATCATTGTGAGTTCAAGGCCAACCTGGTCTACAGGGTGAGTTCCAGGACAGCTGGGGCTACAGGGAGACCCTGTCTCAAAAAGACAAAAAACTATAGATGCTGAGACGGAGCCCATGATCCTAGAACTCAAGATGCCAAGATGGAGACTGTGATCCCAGCACTCAAGACGCTGAGATGGAGCCCATGATCCCAGCACTCTAGATACTGAGATGGAACTGGTGATCCCAACAATCAAGATGGCAAGATGGAGTCTGTGATCCCAGGACTCACAATGCGAAAATGGAGCTCATGATCCCAGCACTCAAGACACTGAGCTAGATCCAAGATCCCAGCACTCAAGACACTGAGATAGAGCCAGGATCCCAGACTCAAGATGCCAAGATGAAGCTCGTGATCCCAGCACTTGACGCTGAGATGAAGCCTGTGATTCCAGCACTCAACATGCAGAGATGGAGCCGGTGATCTCAGTACTGAAGATGCTGAGATGGAGCCAGGATACCAGCACTTAATACACTGAAATGGAGCCCCTGGTCCCAGCACTCAAGACACTGAAATGGAGCCTGTGAACCCAGGACTCAAGACTGAGACATTGCCGGTGATCCCAGCACTCAAGACTCCAAGATGGACCCCATGATCCCAGCACTCAAGATGCTGAGATGGAGCTGGTGATCCCAGCAATCAAGACAGCAAGATGGAGCTCGTAATCCCAGGTCTCAAGATGCTAAGATGGAGTCCATGATCCCAGGACTCAAGATGCCTAGATGAAGCCTGTGATCCCAGCAATCAAGATGCTGAGTTGGATTCCATGATCCCAGCACTCCAAGAAGCTGAGATGCAGCTGGTAATCCCAGCATTCAAGAAGCTGAGATGGAGATGGTGATCCCAGCACTCAATATGCCGAGATGGAATCCGCAATCCCAGGACTCAAGACACCGAGATGGAGCCAGGATCCCAGCACTCAAGACGCTGAAATGGAGCCCATGGTCCCAGCACTCAAGACACTGAGATGGAGCCTGTGATCCCAGGACTCAAGACTGAGATGGAGTCCGTGGTCTCAGCACTCAAGACTCCGAGATGGAACCCATGATCCCAGCACTCAGATGCTGAGGTGGAGCTGGTGATCCCAGCAATCAAGACCACAAGATGGAGCCCGTAATACCAGGTCTCAAGATGCCAAGATGGAGCCTGTGAACACAGCACTCAAGACGCCAGTATGGAGCCTGTGAACACACCACTCAAGATGCCAAGATGGAACGTGGGATCCCAGAACCCAAAAGGCCAAGATGGAGCCTGTGATTTCAGCACTTAGAATCTGAGATGGAGCTGTTGATCTCAGCACTCTAGATGCTGAGATGGAACTGGTAATCCCAGAACTTTTTGGACAGGAAAAAAAAAAAAAAAAAAAAGGGAACAACAGCAGCAAAAAAAAAAACTTGCTCAGAGAACTTACCCAAACAGTAAACTTGTGCATCAAAAAAGCTTAAAAAAAAAAAAAAAAGACGAGAAAAAAATACAAGATAGGACTTAACATGCATGGCAGAATGCATGAGTATGGGGTGCGGCATGGATGGGGGATGGGCATAAACTTGATTAAGAAATACTGTATGAAATGCACAAAAGCTCAATAAAAAATTAAAACAAAAAGTAAAATAATGGAATAAAACAGAAAGGGAACAAATAAAGGATCTAACACTACAGCTAAAAACACTTGAGAGACGACAACAAATGAACCCTAAACACAGCAGACAGGAAGAAATCAATGAAATAAAAAAAAAAAAATACATAGAATCAACGAATCCAAAACCTGGTTCTTTGAAAAGATAAACAAAATAGACCTTTATCCCAGTTAACCAAAAGAAAGACAGAGCAACTCCAAATCAATAGCTTTTGTGACAAAATGGGAAACATCAAAACAAAGAAAAGATCCAGACAGTTATATGGGAATACTTCAAAACCCTATACTCCACTAAATTTGAAAACCTAAGAGAAATGGATAAATATCTGAAATCCTGGGAACCAACAAAGCTTAATCAAGAAGAGATTGACAGTTTAAACAGTCCCATAATATTTAAGGAAATTGAAGATGTAACTAAAAAACCTCCCAACTAAAAGAAGGCCAGGCCCAGATAGATTCACAGCAGAATTCTATGAAACATTTAAAGAGATCTTACAACCATTACTACTCAAACTGTTTGGAAGGATACAAAGAGGGAAGTCTCCCAAATTTCTTCTATGAAGCCAGCATCACTCTGATAGCAAAATGAGGCAAAGACACAACCAAAAGAAAACTATAGACCAATCTCATTAATGAATGCAAAACTTCTCAACAAAATACTTATAAATCACGTACAGACCCACATCAAAAAGATCATCCATCATGATCAATTTGGATTCATACCAGAGATGCAGTGATAGTTCAATGTACATAAATCAATAAATATCATAAAACACAAATGGACTGAAAGACAAAAACCACGCAGTTATCTCAATTGATGCAGAAAAAGCCTTTGACAAAATCCAGCATCACTTCATGCTTACTATCCTAGAGGGAATTGGACTGGAGGGAACATTCTGCCAACATCATCCTAAATGGAGAAAAATCAGAACCATTCCCCTTAAAGGCAGGAACCTGGCCAGCCTGTGCCCCAATGCTGCTCCTCTTCAATATAGTGCTTGAAATGCTTGCTAGGACAATAATACAAGAAAGAGCAATTAAAGGAGTACTCATTGAAAAAGAGGAACTCAAACTATCCCTTTTTGTAGATAATAGGGATGCTAAAACCTCCACCAGAAAACCCCTAGAAACAAAAGTTTCAGTAAACTGCAGGCTACAAAATTAACTTAGAAAAATCAGTAGCCTTTCTTTCCACCAACAATAAGCAACTGGAGAAGGAATATAAGGAGACCTTCCCAATCATAATAGCCTCAAAAAAAAAAAAAAAAAAAAAAACCTTGGAATATACCTAACCAAAGATACCAAAGACCTCTACAGCAAAAATTTTAAAACCTTGAAGAAGGAGATTGTGGATGGCATCAAAAGATGGAAAGACCTGCCATGCTCATGGTTTGGAAAATTTAATCTAATAAAAATGTCCATTCTTCCCAAATTAATATACAGATTCAGTGCAATCCCAATCAAAATCCCCATGAGCTTCTTCACAGACTTGGAAAAAAACTTCTTAAATTCAAATGGAAAAACAAAAGACCCTGAATAGCTAAAACAACCCCAGTCGAAAGGGTAATACGTGAGGGGGGGTGATTACCAGACTTCAAGTTCTATTACAGGGCTATAGTCACACACAGCCTGGTACTGGCACAAAAACAGAACCGTTGACCAAAGAAACAAATTTGAAGATCCAAACTTGAGCTCATACAATTTCAACCACCTCATATTTGACAAAGGGGCCAAAAAGCTCAGTGGAGGAAAGATAGCATCTTCAGCAAATGGTGTTGGCAAAACTGGATCACCATTTGTAGAAGAAAATTAAACCCCACCTCTCACCCTGTATAAAAATCAACTCCAGGGCTGGAGAGATGGCCTAGCGGTTGAGAGCGCCGACCACTCTTGCAGAGGACCCGGGTTCGATCCCCAGCACCCATATGGCGGCCGAGAACCGTCTGAAACTCCAATTCCAGGAGAACTCCAGTTCCAGGGGAATCTGAGACCCTCTTCTGACCTCCGCGGCATTGCACAACACGGGTGCACAGACTTGCATGCAGACAGTACATTCATACACATACAGAAATAAATAAAATTTTTAAAAAATTTAAAAAATCAACTCCAAATGAATCAAAGATCTTAATGTGAAACCCAAAACCCTGAAGGTGATAGAAGAAGAAAATTTTGGCAGCAACCTACAAGACATAGGTGTAGGAAAAGACTTTCTAAATCAAACACCAGCTGCACAAGAAATAAGGTCAACAGTTGAAAAATGGGTCCTCATCAAACTTAAAAGCCGTATAGTGAAAGAAACAATCAAAGAAGTGCAGAAAAAGCCCAGAGTGGGAGGAAACCTTCACCAGTGATACATCTGACAGAGCATTAACATCCAGAATATAGACTACTCAGAAAACAAGTAAGAAAACAAATGACCCACTCAAAAGTTTGAGTAAAGAGCTGAATAGAGACTTCAACAGTGAGGAACTAAAGATGGCTGAGAGACATTTTAAAAAGTGTTCAACATAGCTAATAATTGAGGAAATGCAAATTAAAACAATTCCAAGATATCATCTCACTGAAAACTGGCTAAGATCAAGAAAATGAAACACACCAAATGCTAGAGAGGTTGTGGGGAAAGGGGAACACTGATCCCCTGCTGGTGGGAATGTAAAGTCATACAACCAATATGGAAAGCAGTGTGGAGAATCTTTAAAAGACTCGAAATGAGCCTACCACCTGACCCAGTCATACCACTCCTGGGTATATGCCCACAAGATTCATCCTACCACAAAGATGCATGCACATCTATGTTTATTAAACCTCTCTTCACAGTAGCGAAGATCTGGAACCAACCCAAATGCCCCACAACTGAGGAGTGGATAACAAAAATGTAGTACATCTACACAGTAGAGTTCTTTGCAGTGGTAAAATAAGATGATGTCATGAACTTTCAGGTAATTGGATGGAACTCAAAGCCATTAAGTGAAGTAACACACGCCCTCAAAAAAGGCAAATGTTTTCCCTCATTTGTGGATGCTAACACCAAATCCCCAGTTGAAAGGCAAGCTGTGCTAAGTTATTGTTATGTTTCTTTATCTGAAAGCAACTGTGCTTTTATAATGCGAATCTCTTAATGGGCTCTAGAATTGACCTACCACTTATTTTCAGACATTGTAATTACCATATATGGGTGGAAGATATGTATTCATATTTTAGAGTAATATAAAATTAAAGGGAAAAATGTGAATGCCAAAACATATTTTGGAATTAACATACAGTTTATTCTCAGAGATCATAATTTTGATACATATGCACATTTGGGACCAATACAAAGGGGAGAGAACAACAATAAGGACTGGGTCAAAGAACTGACTGATACAGTTAAATTCTGACCAAAATAACATCCCTCTGCAGAAAAAAAATCCTTGGAAAGACTTGGAGAAAGATGCAAGACATATATTGCAGAATGCATGAACTGGGGTGGGGTATGTATCCAAATTGGACTGAAAAATTATGTATGAAATACACAAAATATCAGTAAAAATGTTTTATTAATCTTAAAAAAGTTACACTTTCAATGCAATTGTTATACAAATAGTACATTGTTGCGGATACTGTAAATAAATCTTCCATACCATCTCCTTTAGGGATATGATTTAATTGCAATTCCATTTTTTTATTTTTTTATTTTATAAATATATATATTATATTCTCTATATATATATATATTATATATTAACAAGATTAGGTGTTACTAATCAGATCAAGACCCATGTCCCCCTCCCATACCCCCCCACCAGAGCTCATGCATTCTGCAAACTGTTTTTCATTTATTCGTCTTCTCTCAAATTCTCGATGTAAAGTTGACTGTTGTGAGTAGAGTTCACCGTTTGGAGTCAGTATTTGATGCAGTTTTGTTGTTATTTCTTTCTCAATATTATCATCCAACTACTATTGGACAAAGCTCAAAGGGACACGCACAAGAAATACTTACAACTAGGTAATTGGCGATTGCATCCACATATGAGGGATACCATTCGTCATTTGTTTTTCTGGGACTGTGTTACTTCACTTAACATAATATCTTCTAGTTCCATCCATTTACCTGCAAATTTCATGATGTCATCTTTACGACTGCATAGAACTCCATTGTGTAGATGTACCACATTTTCTCTATCCACTCATCAGTTGAGGGGAACTTGGGTTGGTTCCAGCTTTTTGCTATTGTGAACAGAGCTGCAGTAAACATGGCTATTCATGTATCTCTGTGGTAAGATGAGTCTTGTGGGTATATACCCAGGAGTGCTATATCTGGGTCAGGTGGTAAGCTCATTTTGAATCTTCAAAGGGTTCCCCACACTGCTTTCCATAGTGGCTGTACAAGTTTACATTCGCATCAGCAGTGGATGAGTGTTCCCCTTTCCCCACACCCTCTCCAGCACTTGGTATCATTTGTTTTCTTGATCCTAGCCAGTCTTGGAGTGTGATGATATCTTAAAGTGGTTTTAATTTGCATTTCCTTAATTATTAGCAACATTGAACATTTTAAAGATGTTTCTCAGCCATCTCTAATTCCTCATTTGTGATGTCTCTGTTCAGCTCTTTGCTCCATCTTTTGAGTGATTCATTTGTTTTCTTTCTTGTTTTTTTCAGTAGTTTATATACTCTGGAAATCAATGCTTTGTCAGATGTATCTGCAGTGAAGTTTTCCTCCCACTCTGGGTTTTCTCTTCACTTCCTTGTTTCTTTTGATGTACAGAAGCTTTTGAGTTTAATGAGGTACCATTTGTCAGTTGTGGATCTTATTTCTTGCACAGCTGCTGTATGATTTAGGAAGTCTTTTCCTACGCCTACATCTTGTAGGCTGCGGCCAACTTTTTCTTCCATCACCTTCAGGGTTTGGGGTTTCATGTTGAGGTCTTTGATCCATCTGGAGTTGACTTTTGTACAGGCCGAGAGGTAGGGGTTTAACTTTATTCTACAAGGGGCGATCCAGTTTTGCTGACACCACTTGCTGAAGATGCTATCTTTCCTCCATTGTGTCTTCTTGGCCCCCTTGTCAAATATGAGGTGGCTGAAATTGTACATGCTCAAGTTTGGATCTTCAGTTTTGTTCCATTTGTCAACAGGTCTGTTTTTGTGCCAGTACCAAGCTGTTTTTATGACTATAGCCCTGTAGTGTAGTTTGAAGTCTCGTATAGCAATCCCCCTGTATTGCTCTTTTCACTGAGGGTCGCTGTGCTGGATAGCTTTAGTGTCATCTTGACACACCTGGGTTGAGGGAGCCTCAATTGGGGAATTGGCTCCATTGGACTGGCCTGTGGGCACACCTGTGGAGTATTGTCTTGATTGTTGAGCAATGTGGGAGGGCCCACTATGGGTGGTGACACCCTGGGCAGGTTGTTGTGTACCGTATAAGAGGGCATGCTGGGCATGGGCCAGGGGAGCAAGCCAGTAAGCAACATTCTTCCATGGCCTGTGCCTCAGCTCCTGCTTCCATGCTCCTGCCCTAAGTTCCTACCTTAGGCTCCCTGGGTGATGAACTACGACCCAGGAGATGTTAGCTGAATAAACTCTTTCCTCCCCAAGTTGGTGTTGGTCAGTGTTTTTTCACAGCGGTTGAAGAGAAGCTAGAACAGATGCTTTGGCTATTGGGGGTCTTTTGTTTTTCCAAATGAAATTAAGGACTTTTTTTTTCCAAGCCTGTGAAGAAACTCTTGGGGATTTTAATTGGGATTGCATTGAATCTGTATATTAGTTTGAGTAGAATTTTTACTATGTTAATTTTCCCAGTCCGTGAGCATGGGGGGTCTTTCCATCTTCTGATGTCTTCTTCAGTATCCTTCTTCAGGGATTTACAGTTTTGTTTTTTGTTTTTTAGTTTTTGGTTTTTTTGTAGAGGTCTTTGGTGTCTTTAGATAGGTTTGTTCCTAGATATCTTACTGTTTATGAAGCTATTATGTAGGAAAGTCTCCTTGTATTCCTTTTTTTAGTTGCTTCTTGTTAGTGTATAGAAAGGCTACTGATTTTTCTAGGTTGATTTTGTATCTTGCCCCTTTACTGAAACTCTTAATCATTTCTAGGAGCTTTCTGGTGGAGTTTTTAGCATCCCGTAGGTAAACAATCATCAGCAAAAAAGGATAGCTTGACTTCCTCTTTTCCAATTAGTACTCCTTTAGTTTCCTTTTCTTGCCTTATTGCCCTAGCAAGTGTTTCAAGCACTATGATGAAGAGGAGTGGTGACAGGGGCAGCCCTGCCAAGTTCCTACCTTTAAGGGGAATGCTTCTGTCTCCTCTCCATTTAGGATGATATTGGCTGTGGGTTTCCTGTATATATGGCTTTGATTTCACTGAGGAATGATCCCTCAAAGCCAGTTCCCTCTAGGACTTTAAGCATGAAGGGATGCTGGATTTTGTTGGTTTTTTCTGTGTCATTTGAGATGATTGTATGGTTTTTGTCTTTCAGTCCATTTATGTGTTTTATGGTATTTATTGATTTTCATATGTTGAACCATCTCTGCCTCTCTGGCATGAATCCAACTTGGTCATGATGGGTGATCTTTTTTATGTGGGTCTGTGTGCGGCTTGCAGGTATTTTGCTGAGAATTTTTGCATCTGTGTTCATTAATGAGATGGGTCTATAGTTCTCCTTTTTGGTTGTATCTTTGCCTGGTTTTGGTAGTAGAGTCATGCTGGCTTCATATAAGGAATTTGGGAGATTTTCCTCTGCTTGAATCCTTCTGAACAATTTAAGTAATAATGGTTGTAAGCCTTTTTGAAATGTTTTCTAGAATTCTGCCTTGAAACCATCTGGGCTTGGGCTTTTTTTAGTTTGGAGATTTCTTATTACATTTTCAATTTCTTCATATATTATGGATCTGTTCAAGCTGTCGATCTCTTCTTGGTTAAGCTTTGGTGATTCCCAGGATTTCAGCTATTCCTCCATTTCTTCTAGGTTTTCAAACTTAGCAGATTATAGGTTTTTAAAGTATTCCCATATGATTGTCTGGATCTTTTCATTGTTGTGATGTTTCCCCTTCATCACAAATTCTATTGATTTGAAGTTGCTCTTTCTTTTGGTTAACTGGGCTAGAGGTCTGTCTATCTTGTATATTCTCTCCAAGAATCACCTTTTGGATTCATTGATTTTTGTTTTGTTTTCTTTTCTTTTCTTTGGTTCTATTTCATTGACTTCTGCTCTGCATTACCTAAACTACCTAAGATTTGGAGTCTCAGACACTGAGTACTTCCAGCTTTCTCTTATTTAGTAAGCTATAAGGAACCCAAGATTCTTGCATTTTGGTCAATTTGAAAGTTACTACCTGAGTCTTAGTTTACTGTGAACTGTTTGGGGCAGTGTATTAGTCACTTTTCTGTTGCTGTGATAAAACACCGTGACCAAAGGAACTTATAAAAGGAAGAGTTTATTTGAGCTTACGATTGATGGTTCCAGGGAATTAGAGTCCATTGTGGTGGGAGGCATGGTGGCTTGAGCTGGAGCAGCATGCTGAGGGTCACATCTCGCAGTGAGCACAGGAAGCAGAGAGAGAGAGTGGAGACAGCAAGGCTTGTTAAAACTCACTAAGCCTGCCCCCAGTGACATACTTCCTCTAGCACAGCCACACCTTCTAAGAAACAAAATGTCTGAATACTTAAAGCCGATGAGGGACACTCATTCAAACCACAACTGGCAGCTTAATATTTGCTGTTGGCTTGTTGTATATTATATCCATAGCTCACTCACATTGTTTCTATAGTTTGTCTATAGACTCTCTGGAGTCCAAAACTGAGTAACCACTAAGTCACCCACGCTTGTTATTGCATCCCAGAAAGTCTAAGGCACATGATGACAACAACAGCAAGTCCATGCAATCAGAAGCTGTAATCTTACTTTATTTAAGTACAGGACTTCTGTTTACAATAAAATATGTCTAATAAAATGATTCTTCAGTGTTAAAAAAAAAAAAAAAAAAAAAAAAAGGCCACGAATTCCTGTAGAAGTGTTTGTTCTCATGGCTTCAGCAGGGAAAACACAAAATAAGCTAGCTTTTGGAGCATTTGTTGTTGTTGTTGTTGTTGTTATTTTTCACAGAAATTAAGAAAGTGTTCAGTAAAGGAATTCAAACAAAAATGGGGGATGTCTCCTAATGGAAGAATTGAGCATCAAAATAATAACCATTGAATTTTGTGTTATAAAATAAAACAAGTAAAAATGCTTCTTATTGATAATGAATAATTGAAAAAAAATGCTCAAAGAAGAAACAGCTCTTCACAGAAAAACTCCAATTTAAAATTTCAGAGAAGAGTGAGGTGCCAGTGAGGGCAGAAGTGCCTAGAACCCTGGGGGCCTCAAGACCTGCCCCCTGAACTCCCAGCTTGGGCTCCAGAGAGGCACCCAGACTCAGAGAGGTGCTGAGGTGCCGGTAAGTCAAGGCAAAACTTCCTTGACCCTTGGGGGCCTACTGGCGTGGAACAAAATCCCCCCTCCCCCCATGAACCTGGTGGAGCTGTGGTGCAGAGAACCTAGCAGGAGCATCATTAACAATTATAGTCTGTGCAGTCAACGTTGAGATGCCAGAATCCAAAGAAACAAATAAATCCACATGCCAAAGACACAAAGAAAAAACAACATGGGAAAAGCTAGTGATAAATCCACACCAAAGTCTACCAACCCTTCAGAATATCCCTACAAAAATATCTCCAAGGAAGGAAACCAAGACACCGACCTTAGAAGAACAACTGTAGACATATTCAAAGAAATTAGAGAACTAAGGGGAAAGAATAAAAACTCAGGAAGGACCTAGAGGGAGATAATGACAAACGGTGGAAAGAACTAAGGGGAGAGATTGAAAAACTCAAGAAGGACCTAGAGGGACATAATGACAAATGTTGGAAAGAACTAAAGGGAGAAAATGACAAACTCCAGATGATAGTGGAAACACTGAAAAGATCCCAGGCCAAAATGAAAAAAGAAAATGACCAATGAACCAAGGAGCTACAAGATGAGAATGACAGGCTCCAGGGGGAATTGGAAAATCTAAAGAAATCACAGGATAAAATGAAAAAAAGGAAACAACATTCATCCAATCAACAGGAAAGGTTGGGAAAAAGCCTCAGAAGCAAAATGGAAGAAGTAGAAAAAAGAATATCAGACCTGTAGGATAACACAGACCAACTAGAAAGCTCAAGTAAAGATTATGAAAAATTTAAAAACACAGAAGAGTGGAACAACCAGGAAATGTGGGACACTATGAAAAGACCAAACCTCTGCATCAAAGGATAGAGGAGGGAGAAGAAGCCCAAGACAACACTATTGACCAGATCTTCAACAGGATAATAGAAGAAAATTTCCCCAAACTGAAAAAGACAATCCCATACAAATACAAAAAGCACATAGAACACCAAATAGACAGGATCAGAAAAGAAACTCTCCACCCCATATAATTGTTAAAACACTAGATGCTCAAAACAAAGACAAAATACTGAAAGCCACAGAGAGAAACTAGTTACATATAAGGGGAAACCATCAGAATCACAGCTGACTTCTCATTCCAAAATATGAAAGCTAGAAGAACATGGACCAAAGTATTCCCTGTGCTAAATGACTTTAGATGCCAACCGAGACTTTTGTGCCCAGCAAAATTGTCAGTTATAGTTGAAGGAGAAAGAAAAGTCTTTCACAACATGAACAAGATGAAAGAATACATATCTAAGAAACCAACACTTCAGAAAATTCTCAAACCAAAGAATAGAGGAAAGGAGCAACTATCCCTAAGCAATTAAAGAGAGAAATCAACAAAATCATAACAGAGTAAATACAAACGTAGACCAAGAATGCAAACAAAAAATAAGGTGAAAGCCAGGCGTGGTGGTGCACACCTTTAATCCTAGCACTTGGGATCTTTGTGAGTTCAAGGCCAGCCTGGTCTCCAGAGTGAGTTCCAGGACAGCTGGGTCTACAAGGAGACCCTGTCTCGAAAAGACCAAAAAAAGGGGGGGGGGGCAACACATCTCTCAATAATAACCTTAAATACTAATGGTCTAAACTCCCCAATCAAAAGACTTGGAGAATGAATTAGGAAACAGAATCCTACATGCTGTCTACAAGAAACACATCTAACCCTCAAAGACAGACAGCACCTTAGAGTGAAAGGATGGAAAAAAAATATTCCAATCAAATGATACCAAGAAACAAGCCAGAGTGGCTATTCTAATATCAGACAAAATAGATCTCAAAGTAAAACTAATTAGAAGAGACAAAGAGGGCCAGTACATCTTTGTAAAAGGAACAATTAACTATGAAGACTTCACAATCCTAAGTGTCTATGCACCAAACTCTGGTGCCCCTAACTTTATAAACACTACTCTACAGGACTCCTAGCACACTTATAGTGGGGAACTTCAACACCCAACTGAGCCCCTTGGGTAGATCAACTGGACAAATAATAAACAGAGAAGCATCAGAACTAAACAATACAATACATGAAATGGACCCCAGACATCTACAGAATATTCCACCCAAACATCAGAAATAAACTTTCTACTCAGCACCTAATGGAACATTCTCCAAAATCTACCACATACTGGGGCACAAAAGAAATCTCAACAAATACAAAAAGATTGAATTTATTCCATGCATTCTATTAGACCACAGTGCAATAAAGCTCAATATGAACACCAGAATAAGCCCAACTAGCTACAAGAACACATGGAAACTAAACAACACAATCCTGAATAATGAATGGGTCAGGGAAGAAATAGTGAAATAAAAGTATTCAGGGAACTGAACGAAAAAAGACAGTACAACAAAACATGTGGGATACTTTAAAAGCAGTCTTGAGAGGGAAATTTATAGCCCTAGGTTCCCACATTAAAAAAAAAAAAAACAGAAAGAAAATAAACGATCTAACACTGCAACTAAAAACACTTGAGAGACAACAACAAATGAACCCTAAACCCAACAGACAGGAAGAAATAACAAAAATCAGAGCAGAAATCAATGAAATAGAAACAGAGAAAACAATACATAGCATCAAGGAATCGAAAACCTGGTTCTTTGAAAAGATAAACAAAATAGACCTTTAGCCCAGTTAACCAGGAAAAAAAAAAAAAACAACTCCAAGCTCCAAATCAGTAGTATTCATGGTGAAAGCGGAAAGATCACAACAGACAAAGTAAAAATCCAGACAATCATATGGGAATACTTCAAAAACCTATACTCCACTAAATTTGAAAACCTAGGAGAAATGGACGAATATTTGAAATCCTAGGAACCAACAAAGCTTAACCAAGAACAGATTGACAGGTTAAGCAGACCCATAATATTTGAGGAAATTGAGGATGTAATTAAAAACCTCCCAATTAAAAAAAGCCTGGGCCCAGATGGATTCACAGTAGAATTCTATAAAACATTTAAAGAGGTCCTACAACCATTTCTACTCAATTTTTTCAGAAGGATACAGAGGGAATTCTCCCAGATTCCTTCTATGAAGCCAACTTCACTGTAATAACAGAACCAGGCAAAGATACAAACAAAAGAGAAAGCTATAGACCCATCTCATTAATCAACATAGATGCAAAAATTCTCAACAAAATACTTGCAAACGGCATACAGACCCACATCAAAAAGATCATCCATCATGATCAAGTTGGATTCACACCAGAGATGCAGGAATGACTCAACATATATAAATCAATAATTATCATAAAACACATAAATGGACTGAAAGACAAAAACCACACAATCATCTCAATTGATGCAGAAAAAGCCTTCGACAAGATCCAGCATCCCTTCATGTGTAAAGTCCTAGAGGGAATGGGACTGAAGGGAACATGCCTCAACATGATCAAACATCATCCTAAGTAGAGAAAAATTGGAACCATTTCCCTTAAAGGCGGAAACTTGGCAAGGCTGCCCGTTATTGCCACTCCTCTTCAACATAGTGCTTGAAATGCTTGCTAGGGCAATAAGACAAGAGAAGGAAATTAAAGGAGTACTAATCGGAAAAGAAGTTAAGCTATCCCTTTTTGCAAATGATATATTAATTTACCTAAGGGATGCTGAAAACTCCACCATATAGCTGGGTGTGGTGGTGCACGCCTTTAATCCCAGCACTCGTGAGGTAGAGGCGGGTCGATCTCTGTGAGTTCAAGGCCAGCCTGGTCTACAGAGTGAGCTCCAGGACAACTGGTACTAAAAGGGAGACCCTGCCTCAAAAATACCAGAAAAAGGATAAAACTAAAAAAATAAAAAACTCCACCAGAAAACTTCTAGAAACAATTAAGAGTTCCAGTAAAGTGGTGGGATAAAAAAATTAACCTGGAAAAATCAGTAGCTTTTCTTCACACCAACAATAAACAAGTGGAGGAGGAAAATAAGACATTCCCACTCGAAATAGTCCCCCAAATCATGAAATAACTGGGAACAAACCTGACCAAAGATCTCTACAACAAAAATTTTAAACCCCTGAAGAAGGAGATTGAAAAGGACATCAAAAGATGTAAAGATTTCCCATGTTCATAGATTGGAAAAAATAATATAGTAAAAATGTCCTTTTTACCTGAATTGTTATACAGATTCAACACAATCACAACCAAAATCCCCATGAGTACTTCAAAGACTTGGAAAAAAAAATCCTTAAATTCATATGGAAAAACAAAAGACCCCAAATAGCTAAAGCAACCCTGAGTGAAAAATGCAATACAGAGGGGATTGCTCTACCAGTCTTCAAGTTGTATTACAGGGCCATAGTCCTAAAGACAGTCTGGTACTGACACAAAAACAGACCCATTAATCAGTGGAACAAAATTGAAGATCCAGAGTTGAGTTCATACAATTTCACACACCTCATATTTGACAAGGGGGCAAAAAAGCCTCAATGGAGGAAGGATAGCATCTTCAGCAAATGGTGCTGGCAAAACTGGATCACTATTTGTAGAAGAAAAACCACTACCTCTTTTTTTTAATTTAATTTTTTTTATTGATGCTTTGTGCATTTCGTACATCATTTTCCAATTCAGATCAGGCATTTTTCCCTTTCCCTTCCCCCCCACCCCCACCCCATCCCAGATCATGTGTTCTGCCTTAACTGTCTTGCATCTTTCCTCTTTTTTTTTTTTTTTTTTTTTTTTTTTTCCTTTTTTAGCTATAAGTGATATCCATGAGTACAAGCATCCTTCGTGCAAAACCAATCTACAGGCTGTTTGTGTCCAAAACCCCCACAGCCCCACCATCAGTGGGGGGTGACAGGTTTTTTTGGTACAATCAAGTTGATCAAATGAGTGTCCAGACTACATCGCTGTAGTTTCACCATTCACCCCAATCGGAGCCTTTACATTCTACCACGCCCCCTCTTCCGCAGGTTGTTCCCTAGGCTTAGAAAAGGGGCACAGGTGGATGAGAAGTAAAACAGTCCACTCTCTCTGGAGCTGTTGACTTGGACTCTGGTCAATTCTGGCTGTTTCCTTACCCTGTACAAAACAACTCCAAGTGAATCAAAGATCTCAACGTGAAACCTGAAACCCTGAAGGTGATAGAAGAAAAATTTGACAACAATCTCTAAGACATCGTTGTAGGAAAAGACTTTCTAAATCAGACAGCAGCTGCACAGGAAATAAGGTCAGCAGTTGGCAAATTGGATGTCATCAAACTCAGAAGCTTCTGTACAGCAAAAGTAACAGTCAAGGAAGTGAAGAGAAAACCCACAGAGTGGGAGAAAATCTTTACCAGTGATTCATCTGACAGTACATTAATGTCAAGAACATGTAGACTACTCAGAAAACAAAGAAGTAAGAAAAAGAAAAAAGATCTACTCTAAAGATGGAGTAAAGAGCTGAATGGAGACTTCACCAGTGAGGAATTAACAATGACTGAGAAAAAGATGAAAAACATGTTTGGCAGAATGCATGAGCTCTGGTGGTGTGGGAGGGGCAGGCAAGGAAGGGGGAATGGGTCTAGACTTAATTGGAAATTTTGTATGAAATATACAAAGCTTCAATAAAAATTGTCTTTGAAAAAATAAATAATAAAGGATTTTTAAAAAGACATAGGGAAACTAGTCATAGGGGAGTTGGACTTTTTAGCAAGTCGCAGAGATTCTCACATATAATGGTCAGGCTATGGTGTTAAAGAGGCCAAAAATATGGGGAGTGGCAAAGATAAGCAAAAATTTCTATGCCATATTACTTTTTGAAGAAGCTTGTATGGAAAAGCAGCTTTGCTAAACTGATACAAGACATGGCTGTGAGAAAGTAAGCTTGGAGGTTATGAGCAGAAGCAGAGGGAGTCCCTTCTCCTCCAGTCCTAATAGTTTATAAAAGCCAAAGACCCTATACTTTTTCTGACCTGGCATATTTTTTGTTCTGTGTAGACTGCTGAGATTAAATCTGTGGAGCACAAAGCACATGTTTGTTTGTTTGTTTGTTTGTTTGTTTGTTTTCTTTTTTGGTCATTTTTGAGACAAGGTCTCCCTATCCCAACTGGCCTGGAACTCAGAGAAATCAGCTTGCTGCTGCCTCCCCAAATGCTGGGATTAAAGGCATGCACCACCATACAACTACAACTTTAATCTTGATAATTTTTTAGTTTTCTGAAGTACATGTTCAGTAATGATATACTAAAACAACTTAAAGTAACATAATGTGTGCTCATTCTTAGTAGTCTCAGACTAGCAAGCTCATATGTCCTCCGATTAAATATTTTTGTTTAATAATTCCCTTCAAAGACATCACTATTCAATAACCTTTTGTGAAGAAATGAGGAATAGTTTTTCATTCTGAGATTTCTGTGGACTGTAGATTTTAAAAGATTAGCATAATCTTCATTTATTCATGCAGCCCCTGTTGCCTTTGAAGATTTTTAAGTTAATTTTTATTGAGTGTATTTCATACATTTCTTAATCAAATTTAGACGCATTCCCCCATCCATGCCCACCCCTTACGTCCCTCTGCCCCCCACCAGAGCGCCCATGGGTTCTGTCATACATGTTAAGACCTGTCTTGCATCTTTTTTTCAGTCTAACCCTTTGAAGATTAAGGAGTTATTCTGAAATACTTGTCAAGTTATAGTGCTGTGTAGCATGGTAGATCTCTGAATGTCTCTTGGGAACATTGATTTTTTATAGTCGGAAGTGATATAAATACAGTAGGAAGACTGTGCATGTGCCCTCAATGTTGCATGATTTCTAACCCATCATTTCCCACTCAGCAGTAAGATTGAAGATAGAATGAGCCTGCAGATATTATTTCAAAAAAAATGTGATTTTTACATTGTATCCCACTGTGTTGCATTTTTAACTCCTAAAGAATAGTATAGATTGTATCTGTCTTTCCCTTTATTACTCTAAGCAAGTATCATGAGCCCTTTTCTTTCCTATTTACTTTTTTCTCATTTTTCTTTTCTTCCCTTCTACCTTCTTTCCATTCCTTGTGTCACTCCCTCCCCATTTTTAAAAGAAATGTGGTCTGGGAGAGGGAGAGTCAGTTTTCTTGGGGATGTGATGCTAGGTACCAGGCTCCAGTGGATGAACCCACATCAAAGGACATTAGCAAACACAGATTTGACTTGATGGACCTTAGAGTATATATGTGAATCAAGTGTGTGAAATTGGGCAAGGGGTAGTGGTTGGGTTTGTGTTTGAATTTTTTTCAATTCTACTTAAAAAATAATACATAGTGACAGGATAATTCTAGTATAAAATCAGAAAGGGCCTAAACTTCATAATATACAAAAATTATGAAAATAAAATATTGACATTAATATCTTTCATAATGTCATATTGTGATACACATAATCTTTTGAAAATAATTATGAACTAATGTTTGGAGTACTTGTTATATAAATTGATAAAATTTTGGAGAAACCTTTTTTTTTTTTTTTTTTGGGATTTTTGTATCTTTTTTGAGACAGTCTCTCTTTAGTCCCAGCTGGCCTGGAGCTCTCTATGTAGACCAGGCTGGCTTTGAACTCACAGAGATCCACCTGCTTCTGCCTCCTGTGTGCTGGGGTTAAAGGTGTGTACCAACCACACCTGGCAAGGTAAGAAACTTTTTTTAATATTTTTTTTATTGTTATTAAATTTTTTCATACATCATTTCTCAGTCCAATTTAGAGTAATTTCCCTTTCCATATCCCCCACCCCACCTGAGTTCATGCACTCTGCCATACATGTCTTGCATCTTTTTCTGAGTCCTTCCAGAGCTTTTTTCAAAGCCGGGCTTAATGTTTTGGGGAGAACTTCACTCTTCTACTCTGCAGTTTTGCCCAGTTCTTTGGTTGCCGTTGTTCTTTCCAACTTGGATTACACACACACACACACACACACACAACACACACACACACCACACCACTTGAATTGGAGGTGTGGGGTTGGGGTTTGGGTTGCGGTGGTTGGTTTTTTGTTTGGTTGTTTGTTTTTGGCAAAAAAAAGGAGTTCATTATAGAGAATGTGTTTGAAGTCTCCAAATCTGGCACGTTCAAAAACCATCAGTCCTGTCCTCGTCCTCCACACTGGGTTCTCTTTCCCATTGTCACCCAAATGAGTTCACAAGCACCTTATCCTATCTTGATCTTTCGCGACTGGCCTCCATGATATAGCTGGTAGTCCAAAAATGGCATCTATACTCTGAAGAGGCGAAACCCCAGTAGCTGCTCAGTCCACAAGCTGGAATCTCAGCAGTCCCCATTGGCCTGAAGTTTTGGAGGGTTCTTGGAGAGAATGAGTTTTCATCCATATTGGAGGGTTTAAAAAGCTGTGTCTAATGTCTTGAAGGATGGCAAAAGCAGTGCAGCCACAAAGTAGATGCACCTGCCACTAGCATGAAGAAAGGGAAACTACCATTTTTCTTTCTTTTCCTTTGTCTTTTTACTAAAATCTCAAAATTTTATATCGGAAGTACAAAGTCTCACGCAGGCCTTACTGATTATTTCTGATTATACTTTCATTTTGTATGCTTCAGGCACACAGTTATCCCAGATTAATCAAGTTGTTTTTTCTCAAGGTCAGTTGAGGATCGGGTTCTAGGTGTCACTTGGTGGGGGGTGGGGGGTGGGGGGAGCCCCTGGCTCCTTTTGGTTCTAGAAACATTTTTATGAGCCACATACATACAATTTTATGATGAGACTTATGGAATATTTTCTCTCAGAAACTATAATGTTCCTTTTATATGCTCAATCCCCTCTATAAGAAAAATATCACCATTCAATTTTGTAAATTTTTTTTTTTTTTTTGGTCTTTTCGAGACAGGGTCTCCCTGTAGTCCCAGCAGTCCTGGAATTCACTCTGTAGACCAGGCTGGCCTTGAACTCACAAAGATCCGCCTGCCTCTGCCTCCCAAGTGCTAGGATTAAACCACGCCCGGCCTAATTTTGTAAATTTTAAATATAACTTAGAAAATTTCAAATACAAATGGATTAAGATTTGGGGATAACTTATGAAAAGAGAAATAGAAGAAAACTAGATTGCTGAAGATTCAAGGTAAGAAGTGAGACGAGCTGAGGAGAGACATGGGGCATTCCCCAGAACAACGTAGAAGGAAGTTAAACTGAGCAGGAACACCCTTGAACTTTAGCTTCTAGGAATACAAGCACTGTCAAGTGTTAAGTAGGAAACTTTTCTTGGTAATTCACTAAGTGAAATGTTAGAGAAAAGATGTCCTGAATTAAAATAAAGTGTTTCATTTTAGTGCTAACAATAGCTTTCAGTAATTTTATCTACTAGAGTAAGCTGTCAGTATGTATGACTGGGGGTGGATTTTGTGAGGAATGAACACACTAGTATCAATAGAGTTGTTTGAACCTGATGTACCTGTCGCTTCATCAACAGTGGGTTAATAGCTTCAGTAACTCCATTTTTTAGCCATTTCCTCTCAAAAGTTGAATCATAATTAGGATGATTTAATCATTCATTCTGAGATCTTTTGGTACAGCCAGAAAGAAATCAGACAAAATGTGTATGTTAGAATGGACAGTTAACAGGTGAATTAATATTCAGAAGCATAAATGCACCTGGTCCTCTGTGTAAGCAGTGTCTTTGGGTGCCTTTGGTCCCATGAGATTCAAATAAGACAAATATGAATATCTCTCACGAGCCCTTATTTTACCTGTTGCTTGCAGTTTTCATCTTGTGGAGTACACAAAAACTAGTATTCTCCTGAGTAAAAAGCTTTGCTTAGGTGGAATTGGAAGTTGCTTTAAATTTTATAGACTTCTAAAGAAAACAGAAGTGGATAGTTAGATTATGAGTAACATAATCTGATGCTCAGGACCTGGGTTTTCTGCTGATCCAATGCCTGATACATTCTCTGGCTGAGGACATCTAGTAGGGGTTGTCCATCCTAAAAGTCTCTAATTGTTTCCCTGTGCAGTTTTTTAAGAAGTGAATTACAATGAGGGTTTCATCAGTGGTACTAGGTTAATCCTTATCATAAGAAGCAATCAGCATAATAGGAATATGAATAAATCACTATACAAAAAAAATTGGAGGGCTGAAGAGATGGCTCTCAGTTAAGGCATTGGCTGCTCCTGCAGAGGACTTAGGTTCGACTCCCAGGATCCACATGGCAGTTAACAACCATCCATAACTCCAGTTCCAGGGGATGTGACACCTTCTTTTGACTTCTGTGGGCAATGGATGACATGGGTATACTTGCATACATGCAGGCAATATACTCATCTACATAAAATAAAAATAATTTTTTTTAATTTTAAAAGAAGTGCTGTCTTTTCATGTTGTAAAAGTTATAGATCATTGTATCTAGCTAAATTAGAATACTGACACTTGATTTTTTTAATAGCTTTAGTCATAAAAACAAAAGGTGGCCTTTAGTTAAGATACAATTGTTTGTCTGCAGCTGTCTTGCTATTTTTAGGCTAAGCAACTCTTTTTAAACCTTGTATTAGTCACTTTTCTGTTGCTGTGATAAAACACCATGACCAAGGAACTTATAAAAGGAAGAGTTTATTTGAGCTTATGATTGACGGTTCCAGGGAATTAGAGTCCATTTTGGCGGGAGGCATGGCGGCTGGAGCGGCAAGCCGAGGGTCACATCTCGCAAAGAGCACAGGAAGCAGAGAGAGAGCAACTGTAGACCACGAGACTTGTTAAACTCACTAAGCCTGCCCTCAATAACGTACTTCCTCTAGCACGGCCACACCTTCTAAGACCTCCAAAAACAGTGCCATCAACTGGAGACAAATGTCTGAATACCTAGAGCCTATGGGGGACACTCATTCAAACCACCACATTCCACTCCCTGGCCCCCATAGGCTCCTGACCATATAAAATGCAAAATGCATTTAGTCCAACCTTAAAAGTCCCCACAGTCTTTACCAGTCTCAATGCCATTTAAAAGTCCACAGTCCAAATTCTCTTCTGAGACTCAGGCCAATCTCTTAACTGTAAGCTCCTGTAAAATCAAAAGGCAAATTACAAACTCCCAACATACAGTGGAACTGAATACACATTCCCATTCCGAAAGGGCGGAATAGAGGCATAGTTGGAAAACTGGACCAAAACATACCGAAAACCTGCAGGGCAACACGTCAAGTCCAGTAATCCATTATGGCAACTCTCTGGGACTTGTACTTCCAAATGGGCCTTAGATGGCTCGCTCTTCCGCTTTGCTTGCAACATACATCTGTTTGCTTAGTCTGGTACCACTCCCTGTATGCACTCTTCCATTGGCAAATATCTCACAGGTCTGGCCAATCTCGAAAGTCTTCTTGGGGATCATCCACTGCAACCAGGCTTCACTTCACAGCTTCCACGAAGTGACCTATCAGGGCCATTCATTTATTCGGGACGCCCCTGCTGCAACCTTGCCTGACCTTGGCAGCTCATCTGCAACCATGAGGAAGAACTGAAGACGCTTCACTCTTGCAAACTAAATTGCCTCCTAAAGCCAGCACCACGTGAATGAAATTGCGAATCTAGCTGGCAAGTTCGGGATGGAATCTTACCTACTTTAACCACATTTGACAATTTTTCTCTGCCCTCACTTTGTTGAAGTCAGAAAACGCTTTCAGTATTTTCCTTTCAAAAACTCTCCTTCACATGCCTTGGCCCCACCTTTAATCTTCCTAGTGCAGTTATCAGATCCAAACTGTACATTCTGCATTTCTTTCTGCCCCATCTGCTCTTCTTCACTGTAGATCTGCACAATATTCACCATTAAAAGCCACGCCACCATTTCTACGTTAGGCTGTCTTGAAATATCCTCCACCAAAGACATTAGTCCATTGCTTTTCAACTTAGCATCAGGTAAGCATTTGGGCTGCGGGCAAACTGCTGCCAGACTCTTTATCAAAATATCCCAGTTGCTGCCTAAGTCTCTATTTTCCTCTGGAACTACATTTTTTGCAGCCATGCTTTCTTTCAGGCTTCTACTAGAATGGCCTGTTAAGCTCTGCTTACAGTAGTCAACAGCCTTTCTAGCCCAAAGTTCCAAAGTCTTCCACATTTCTCCAAATATCCACATGGTCAGGTTCTTCACAGCCAACACCCCACTTCTGGTGCCTGCCCCCGATAACGTACTTCCTCTAGCTCGGCCACACCTTCTAAGACCTCCAAAAACAGTGCCACCAACTGGAGACAAATGTCTGAATACTTACAGCCTATGGGGGACACTCATTCAAATCACCACAAACCTCTAATGGTAATTTGTTTGCGTTTGTTTATAGTCTCATTCCATTTAAAATTAAAAATGATAAGATGAAAAATTAATGTTTAGGAGTGTGTTTATGGCAGATATTTAATAGGCAAGAAAAAGCAATGATAATCTTGTCAGTTGATTAGTAGTAGGCCTCATTTTTTCTTTATGACTGCTGCCATAACATTTTAATACTGTACATGGGGTTGGTTTGTTTTTCTGAACCAGAGAAAGGTATGCTATCTGCTAGAGTGGTCCATATTGGTCATTATCAAACCTAACTCATTTGGAGTAGGTTCTTTACCTACTGGTCTTCATTCACTTTGTAGCTGAAACATTAGATTCTCTGTATCAGGGATACTGCTTTGTTTCATTTTTACTTTGTTTGATATTTTTCCCAGAAGTATTCCAGCCATAGCACACCTAAAACCTGTGCAGAGCCATTGGTAGGTATCTCTGCACTAGCACTGTTAGCATGGTAAGTTCTGTGACACAAATGCAGCTTTCCTTTTCTTCAGCAGTCTCTGAACATTAATCTCTAAGCTTTGTGGAAGATGGCTGTGATTGAATAGCAAGAAGGCTTTGCCTGAACAACTTATTTGTTGCACAGTGATTGATTAACTTAGAAACAAATGTCATCACTATTGAGGAGGCAGAAATCAGATAGCCTGTCACTGAAAATGGTTCAGTATTCCAAATAATTTCTTGTTACATTTTCAATACAGATGTAGACTGTTGTTTAGAGATAAAGAGTGTTAAACTAACGTGTTTTGAGCAAACTGCCTAACTGCACTTTTAGGATAGTAGTGAGGCTGTCTTATTCACTGTCTCTTCTGAATTTGTCTTGGATGTTAGAATGTATGATTACACTGTGTCATGAGTGCAAAGTGGGTGGAGCAGATTGGAAATGGAATGTTTGGGTTTAAGGACATAGAATAATCACTGTGCTGGCATCTGTGACTGTGGCAGTTATCAGAGATTCCTGATGAGAGTAGATTTTTAAAGATTTGTTTTCTGAAAATACTTTTCTTCCCTTTTTTGCTTGCTAAACTTGTCTTTGACTTCTCTTTTTAATCTAATTATAGAAAGTGAGGAAGTGAGTATAATATTTTATCCTTACAATTTAAAATTACCATTTAACTTATTTCTTTGCTTCTGTGATTCCCAGTACACTCTGTCAAGTTTCTGTGTCTTTTTAATTTTACTTTGTAACTTAACAGTTTACAACCCAGGTATGTACATATTCACCAAAAGTTCATAGGTAGGATTTCATGGGTTCAAGAACTTGAATGGGACAAAAAGTGAGTGTTAGTAATGCTATTCTAACAATAGAGATTTTTCTTCTCTTTTTGAGACAGAATCCTTGCCTTAGCTGTGGAGACCAAACTGGCCTTGATCTCACAGAGATTTGCCTGCCTCTGCCTCTCAAATGCTAGGATTAAAGGCATGTGCCACCATGCCTGGCACTCATAAATATTTTTATGTCACAATGTACCTTACTGCTTACATTATCATGACTGTGAACTTATACTAGATATTAGACTTATTACTCCATCATATTTTAATTTAAGAAAGAATACTATATTTTTATATTACAATTCATTAAAAACTTGAAAACTGGGCTGGATAGCTGGCTCAGTGTTTAAGAACACTGGCTGGGCCAGGCGTGGTGGCTCACAACATTAATCCTAGCACTCAGGAGGCAGGGGCAGGTGGATCTCTGTGAGTTCCAGGCCAGCTCAGACTACAGGGAGACCCTGTCTCAAAACAAACAAACAAAAAAAGGAACACTGGCTGCTCTTAAACAGGATCTGGGTTCTATTCTCAGCATCCACATTGCAGCTAACCACCATTCATAACTCATTCAAAGGGAATCCGATGTCCACTTCTGACTTCCTTGGGCATTGCAGGACATGGATCCACTTATATACATGCAGACAACACACACATACACATAAAATAAAAATAATAAATTTTTAGAAATTGAAAACTGTGTTTCAATAGAGTTGGTCTTCATATTCCTGGACTTTAAATCATGAGTCTGAGAAAGAAAAAAAAACATATCCCTTTACCATATTTCCAAGGAGTCCTTACATGGAAAAGCTTACAGACCCTGTCTGGCTCTTTCACTGTTTGAGCTAGACACTTATCCCATCGTGTCCTATGGTTAAAGTCTATGTCCACAGATTTAGAATCTTCATGTATATTTATGTATACATATCTATTTTGGTTTTCAGATTTTTTGGTTTTTTTTTTTTTTTTTTTTTTTTTTTTTTTTTTTNGGTCTCCCTGTAGCCCCAGCTGTCCTGGAACTCACATTGTAGACCAGGCTGGCCTTGAACTCACAAAGATCCGCCTGCCTCTGCCTCCCAAGTGCTAGGATTAAAGGCGTGCGCCACCACGCCCAGCTCAGATTTTTTTCCCCACTTCCTTGTTTCATCTCTTAACCTGTGCTTAAAGGTTAACAGACTCTTTCCAGAGTCTGTGATACTTTCTAGACATCACTTAAATACTTTACAGGGGAAATTTCAAGCTTTCAATTTAAAACTAAACTTGTCCTCCTTTTTAAATGTTATTTTTAAGCCAATTTTTATTGAAGCTTTGTGCATTCCATACAAAATTTCCCAGTCAAATCCACCCCCCCCTTCCTTGCCCCTTCACCCCGCCACAGCTCATGTAGTCTGCCAAATGTGTTTATCTTTTTCTCAGTTCCTTTTAGAATTTTTGATGCAGAAGTTTACTGTTTCAGGCAGAAGTTCACCATTTCAGTCAGTTCTTTGACCAAGTCTTTGTTGTTATTGTTGTTGTTGTTGTTCCTTCAAATTTGCATCACTCCAAAATATGCATATATGTATGCCACACATATATCAGGATTATGACATCATAAGTTTTAGTATCTTCAGCTTGTGATTTCTTTCTTTTATTATTACTGTTTTTTTCTTTATTAGGCTGAAAAATGTCATGTTTTCCTTAAGGAATTGTTTGAAGGCTCCTCCTTAGCAAGTCCAAACAACCATCAGTCCGGCCCTTGTTCTCCACACTGGGTCTTCCCTTCCATGGTCACCAAATGAGGTCCAGTAAGCACCACATCCTGTCTTGATCTTCCTGTACTGGTCTCCGTGATATAGTCTGGGTAGTCCAACAATGGTGGTCTATACTCTGAAGAGGCTGAAACCCCAGTAGTTGCTCAGTCCATAAGCTGCAATCTCAGCAGTCCCCATCTGACACTGAAGGTTTGGAGGATTCTTGAAGAGACATGAATCTTCAGTCTATATTGGAAGGTTGAAAAGCTGTGTCTCATTTCTTTGAAGGATGGCAAAAGTAGTGGCAGCGACAGGGTAGCTGCACTTGCCTGTAAGGATTGAAGACAGCAAAAACAACAGTGATTTTTTTTTTTTTTCTTTTTACTTTTTGTCTTTTTAGTAAGATCTCAAGTTGGGTGTTTTGGGGTTTTTTTTTGACAGAATGAGAAATTTATTGTATTCACTACACAGTATTTTTACTTCTAATCATAATTACAGTACAAAATAGTTCCCTTCCTTTAGGGTTTTTTTGTTGTTGTTATGTTTTATTTAGTTGGACTTAAGAAAAAAGTTAAACTTTAAAATCACCAAAGTTATTGAAAGCTTAGATGCCTCTTAAATATGTATGTACATATATGTGCATATGGATGTCTGTTCTTTCAAACATTCAAAACTATTTCAAAAGCCATATTTAGCGATAGAGTATGGCTCAGAGGTCGAGTACCTGCCTTGCATATGTAAAGCTCTGGTAGAATCTCCAGTATTTCAAAAAAATTCTTTAAAAACCATTCAAATTTTTTTTCTTTTTGAGAGTCTCACCTATAGTCCTGTTAATTGCTATAATGTAGTCTGGGCTGGTCTTAAATTTGTGGCATTTCTCTTCAATCTTCAAAATCATAAGTATGCACCACCACTAACTAAAGCTCCCCTTTTCTGTGTTTAAAACCAGCTTTCTATATACTCAGAAGCTCCATAGGCGGTGGCTTTACTGGAATTTTTCCCGGGGTAAATTTCTTGGATTGAAACTGTTCTAGTTCTTCTTGCGTCAGTTGCCCCTTGAGTGTGAACAGTACATTATCTGTAGTGATGGGTGGCATTGGAGACTGGGAGAGAGGTAGACATGCTGTTACCTCTGAACACAACGTGATGGCCTGGAAAATGCAGCTTGAGAATGTGAGCCAGGACTACCAAAACCAGCTGCAGAACTGCTGCTTCCAAAGGTCGTGGCCACTGGAGTTCCAAAAGAGCTTTCTGCTAAGGAAGCTGAAAATCCCGAGAACCCAGGGGATCCAAAACTGGAAGCTTTAGGGCTCTTAAACGAAAACGTAGCAGCACATGCAACTTCAGGTTTCCCCAAATGCAAAGACTGGGTCTGAGGTAGAGATGGTGGAACCAGCAGAGGGCACAGCTCCAAAGGCTGAGCGACTCCCAAACACAGAAGCACTTCCCAAACCCAGGGCTTGCTTTAAAACTAAAATTCTGAATGTTATCACTGCTGCTGTTATTCACTGGAAAAGCTGGTGACCCAAACGTCCCTGCTTGCTTACTTCGAAATCCAAATGCAGGGGGTGTGTGATTCACTCCATCCTTCCTATCAGAGAACAAAGCTACTTTGGTTGACCTATTTAGATTTTTCAGCTCATGTATTCTATTCCTCCACTGACTTATTAACTGTTGAACAGAGTTTAGATAACTCTGTAAGTTATTGCTGGTTAAGAAGTTATGGTAGCCGGGCATGGTGGCACACGCCTTTAATCCTAGCACTTGGGAGGCAGAGGCAGGCAGATCTTTGTTATTAAGAAATATCAGAGCCGGGCGTGGTGGCGCACGCCTTTAATCCTAGCACTTGGGAGGCAGAGGCAGGCAGATCTTTGTTATTAAGAAATATCAGAGCCGGGCGTGGTGGCGCACGCCTTTAATCCTAGCACTTTGGAGGCAGAGACAGGCGGATCTTTGTGAGTTCAAGACCAGCCTGATCTACAAGGTGAGTTCCAGGACAGCTGGGGCTACAGGGAGACCCTGTCTCGAAAAGACCAAAAAAAAAAAAAAAAATCAATAGATTATTATTAAAGATGCTGTGAACAGTTTTTTACATATCTTTTTAGACTTGTTTTATTTATAAACATTGTCTTGCTGATCATAGAGTCATAACATACTTAACCTTGGCAACTCCCAAACCATTCTCCAAACCTGTCATTTCCATTTCCTTAGTGGTGCATGAAAGTTCCAGTCACTGGCAAGTTATATCAGTGACCAGTGTTGTCATTGTTATTCTAATGCTTGTGGGAGCTCCTCTCATTTTGCAATTGTACTTCATTGATAACAACTTGTGCATCCTTTTTAAATGTTTGTTCAAGGTATTGGGCCATTTTTAACGGAGTTGTTTCTGTCATTGGTGATTTGGTATTGATAGGTATTTTTTATAAATTTTGAATAAAACTTTTTTCAGATAATTACAAATATTCTGTGCTTTCCTCTCCTCCCCTTCCTTCCCCTCCCCTTCCCTTTTCTTCCCTCCCCTCCCTTTCCTTTTCTTTTCTTTTTGGAGACAGGGTTTCCCTGTAGCTCCAGCTGGCCTGGAACTCACTCTGTAGACCAGGCTGGCCTTGAACTCATAGAGATCCACTTGCCTCTGCTTCCTGAGTGCTGGGATTAAAGGTGTGTGGCACCACACCCAGCCTTCTTTTCTTTTTTTTACTGAAGTGCCTCTATACTTTTTACTTAGAAAACAAGAATATCTGAAATCTTGAGAGGCTTAGCAATTTTACTTTTTGAGTGGGCAATATAAATTATATATTTTAAATGTTTTTCATCACAAATTAAGCTTTCAGTATATTCATAAAATTAAAAAAAAAGTTGTGAAATAGGACCTATAAAAATATCAGTTTATGGGACTGGAGAGATGGCTCACAGTTAAGAGCACTGGCTGCTCTTACAGAGGACCTGGGTTTGAGTCCCAGCACCCACATGACAGCTAACAACCATCTGTAACTCCAGGTCCAGGGGATCTGACACCCTCTTCTGACCTCCATGGGTGTTGCACAACATAGGTATACTTACATACATGCAGGCAACACACTCATTCACAAAATAAATAAAAATAAGAGTAAAATATTTTTAGAACTATTAGTTTATAAAACCAACATGTCTAGAAAGGGATAGAAATTTGAAGTTTTAAAGCTTCTTATAATCCTGCCATATAGAAATATATAACCTTATTTGTAGAGGATATTATATATGTGTGTATAAAATTTGTAAATGTGAAGCCTAGGTCAAATGGCTTTTCTGGCCACTTTCATGAGAGCTACAAAACTGGACTGAACACTTTTCTGCTATATTGCCCTTTTGTTGGGATATGTACTTAGGCTTATCAACAGGTAAATTGATAATTGATAGAACAATGTACATTTTCTATGCATATGCCTTAGCCGTATACCTAGTTATGAGGGCAAGTGTGTGTGCTGTTCTTTGACTTTTGATGTTCTCTGTACCATATTTATTAGTATATTTCCTGGGGAATTTTTTTGAGAAGAAATTTTAAGTTTATAAGATTTTCTTTTTATTGCCTTTGCCACAAAAGATTTTGAGCAAAAGAAAGTAAAAATTCTCTTTATATTAATGTGAGTGATGTAAGTAACCGTGACATTCTTACATTCCAGTTTGAACAATCTTTAAAAGTTTAATACTACATCTTACATTGTAGTTACTACAATCTGACAATATAAATCTGTGACTGTAGAAAATGACATTTCCTCATTAATTGAACACACCCTTCTTTTTTAGCATCCTTTTCCATTGGTGTAGCATAGTGTAAATGCTAGCACTCCTTTGTTGAGATGTACCTAACAGCATAAGTGTATTACCACATGCTAGAAGAGTTGTAACATGTGGTTACCAAAATTTGAAAACCTTAAACAGGACTAGATTATTATCACAGAACACTGATATTTTGGCATTAACATATACAGGAATAATAGAAACCCAACCTGAAGGATATTTAACTGTTTAGGGTGGAATTTTATAACTTAATTTTTTTTTTTAGGAAGTCACGTTTCCCCCTTTATTTTGTATTACTCTAAAATATGCATAAATACCCATATACTAAAATTACAAAGTCTGAAAATGAGTGGTAGGTTAATTCTAGAGCCTTTTAAGCGATAACTTAAATGTTTTTTGTTTTTTGTTTTTTGTTTTTTGGTTTTTTTTTTTTTTTTTGGTCTTTTTGAGACAGGGTCTCCCTGTAGCCCCAGCTGTCCTAGACCTCACTCTGTAGACCAGGCTGGCCTTGACCTCACAGAGATCACCTGCCTCTGCCTCCCAAGTGCTAGGATTAAAGGTGTGCACCACCACACCCAGCTGTGTTTTTATATTTTAAAAATTTATATTGTGTGGGTAAGCACACATGTCTAACCACACCACATGTTGAGATCATCATAGGACAAAATGAGAAATTGGTTCTTTCCTTCCACCATGTAGGTCCCAGGGATCCAGTTCTTGGTGGCAGGGGCCTTTACCTGCTGAGCCATCTCACGGGCCTTCATTTAATAAAAAAAAAAATTAGCCCTATCTATAAATTATATCAGACAGAATATATGATAATTATGAAATTAAGGTTAAATGGCCTCTGAGGAATAAACACATTCGTATATAAAATGCATTTGCTTAATTTAATGCATTTATTGCACTGTATAGTAGACCCCTATGTTCCTGATCTCTTTCCAAGGTTCACTTACCTGTAATGAAGCGTGATTTGAAAATATTAAATGGAAATACACAACCCATAAGCTTTCCGTTTTATTACAGTATGTAATATTCTTTTCCATTAAGGTGAGCATAGGATAGAAACCCAGCCTAAGTACAGGGTAGATGGCTGAATTGTTCAGAGGAATTTAAAAATTTTTACTATACACCATCTTATATTCTAATTATATTAGCTATTCTACTTGTTATTACTTAGTGTTGTTAATCTCTTACTGTGCCTAATTATTAAACTTTACCATAGACAGGTAGGCACAAGCAAAAACAGGCTACATGGTTTGGTACCATAAACAGCTTTATACAGTCCATAGGGAGTCTTGTACTAGATCATCTGTGAATAAGGGGAGAGAAATGTTCCATACATCTCTGCTGGTGCTAACTAGGAACTTTCCATGCTAATGAAAAGGAAGGAGAAACATTTAGGTAGTGTGATGTTTGAAACTTGGTCTAGGTAAAATTAGAAACACATGCATGAAAAGGAAAATGATGCATCAGTTACCGTCTGGGTCGACATCTGTTTAATATACAGGTCACCTTTGAACTCTTATCTGAACTCAGCTTTTCAAAGTTTATGAACCAGATATGTTCAGATTCTGCAGTATCCGTTGCCTTCTCTACCTGCTTTTCTTTTTTTTTTTTTTTTTTTTTTTTTTTTTTTTTTTTTTTTTTTTTTTTTTTTTGAATTTTT
>VZQC01005317.1:4597544-4762704 GCA_009823505.1 Rhizomys pruinosus | reverse complement strand
AAAAAAAAAAAAAAATGCTAGGGGGTGGTTGTGGACAATACCTAGTGTCACCCTGTAGCCTATGCACATATACATACACACACACATATATACTCACAAAAATGAAATTCTGTAATAAGTAAATAGAAGTTAATGATAATACATGTTACCAGGGTCTATATGAAAGCTTATTCTTACAAACTCAGATTAATAGTTATTCCCACACAAATCAGATTTATGAGTTGTATTAGTAACTTTACTGTTCCTGTGATAAAACCACCATGACCAAGGGAACTTATAAAAGGAAGAGTTTATTTGAGCTTACAATTGATGGTTCCAGGGAATTAAGAGTCCATTGTGGTGGGGAGGCATGGTGGCCAGGGCTGGAGCAGAAAGCCAAGGTTCACATCTTCCAATGGGCTCAGGAAGCTGAGAGAGACACTGGAGACTGCAAGACTTGTTAAACTCACTAAGCCCGCCCCCAATGGTGTACTTCCTCCAGCATGGCCACACCTTCTAAGATCTCCCAAACAACGCCACCAACTGGGAACAAAATGTCTGAATACTTGAAGTTTAAGGGGGCCATTTTCATTCAAACCACCACATGAGTACTTACCGCTTTTATAACTAGCTAGTGTGAAAACAGACTTTTAGGGGAATTCACCTTCCAGAGCTGATCGTTCTTACTATTATTGTATGTTAAACTTAATTTCATCTCGTGCTTTTGTTCTTCAGTGACAGGTAACTTATATTCTAAAAGTTTATTGATTAATTTGGAACTCTTGAGTAGTATTTTTGCATGAAAATAGACATTAACATGAATTCTTTTATAACATAGAAAATTTAGTGGTAATGGTTAATATTTTAATTTGTATTGTTTTAGTGCTGTCATTATTGAAATTTGTTAATTGAGAACTGAGTTTTGGATCTACAAGTATAAGAATACATTTTGTTTTCTGCTTGATGGATTATTAAGATGCTTTCACTGTTCCTTTATTTTTTTAATGTGTACCAGTGTACTGCCTGCATGAATGTAAGTGCACCCTTGTCGTGTAGTGTACCGAATCCCCTGGAACTGGATTTGCTGATGGTTGTTAGCTGCCATGCAGATGCTGGCATTTGAACCTGGGTCCTCTGCAAGAGCATCCAGAGAACTCACAGACATTTGCCTGCCTCTGCATCATGAGTGCTGGGATTAAAGGCATGCACCAATGTACCAGACCCAGCCAGTGTTCTTAACCACTGAGCTGTCTCTCCAGCCTCTCACCATGTTCCTTTAGAAACATGATACTCCATTCTGTCTCAGCCTGTAGAAAAAATAAATTTTAAAATGCCTCTGTGGCATGCTATGTGAGTGCTTTTCATCTGTGGAGAGTTTACTGAGATGCTTGCTTACCAGTTGCTAGGAAACCTCTGATAGAACTGGTATGTGGATATCAAGATGTGAGGTATAATTTGGCATGTAAATGAATTAATATTACCATATCCTTTATTTGCCTGTAATTTACAGTTACTGTTGTTCCATACTTCTCTACATTGGCATTCCTGTACTTCCAAGATTAGGTACCTAAGTATGGAATGATATGACTTGAACCTAATATAGAGTTGTCTGGAGCACCTCTTTCTCAGAGCATCAGTCATATTATTTGTTCATGACTAAAGGATCTCAAAAACATGCACACCAGAACTAAGCATTATTAATAGTACCATGCATTTTGTTATTCCTTATTCCAAAGGATCTCTGGTGCCATCTACTGAATGTTTTTTTAAAGGAAGACTATAAAATCAAAGTATGGATTTTTGCTTAATCTGTTTTTGTTTTTAATTAACATCTTATTTCATTTTTTGAGATGGGGTTTCACTGTACACCCCAGGCTGTCCTTGAACTTTCTGTTCTCCTGCCTCAGCCTCCCAAGTATTGGGTTTACAAGCATATACTGCCATAGCTATTTGAATTTTTTATTTTATTTTATTTTATTTTGGCTTATAAAGTAGAAAGTACACTCTCCCTATATGCATCCCACCCCCTACATTCCTTCAATTTTTCCCATTATAAACACCCTTCATTCATACTATATTTGATAGAATTAATGAACCAGTATTGATAACCTATTATATGAAGTCCATACTTTACATTAGGATCATTTTACATAAGGTGTACATGAGTTGTTGAACATACTTATAGTTTTTGCCAAAAGCATCCTATCTCATATATACTTTTTTTATTTTTTTATTTTTTCTGTGTATGAATGTACTGTCTGCATGTAGGTTTATGCACCCATGTCGTGCAATGTCGAGGAGGTCAGAAGAGGGTGTCAGATTACCCTGGAACTGGAGTCAAAGACAGCTCTCAGCTGCCATGTGGGTGTTGGGGATTGAACCCGGGTCCTTTGCAAGAGCAGTCGGCGCTCTTAACCGCTAGGCCATCTCTCCAGCCCCCTCATATATACTCTTGCAGTATGAAACAACAATAATGTCACTGACCTGAGAATCTCCTGTGCTCCTTCTGCTTATCCCACCCATTACTAACTTCCAAATACTGTCAGGATAGTTTTATCTCTTCCATGATATCATATAATTGGAGCATACAGCACAGAGTCTCTCCAGATACAGGCTTTTTTCACCTAGTAATATATTTAACTTTCTTCCATACATTTTTATGGCTTGTAAGCTGACTGTACCAATGTCTGCTTATTCATTTCCCTACTGAAGAATATCTTGATTGCTTCCAATTTCTAGCAATTATAAATAAAGCTGCTATAAATATTCATAGGTTTTTATTTGAACATATGTTTTATAGCATTTATGTAAATATGTTGTAGCATAATAGCTTTATCATGGGTAAATCTATTTTTAGATCTGTAAGAAAGAGCTAAATTACATCCCTGTGTAAAAAGCTACAAACCTGTGTTTCTGTACTGAACAGCTTCCATTCGTCTTTCCTGCCATTATGAATGGATGTATTTTTTTCATGAATCAGGCTTTTGTTGTTGTCAACATTCTCATGGTCTCCTGAGTTTTTTTCCTTTGTTATTGTCTAGTGCTCTGATAGGTTTGGATTTAGGAAAATCTATACTTTGAGTTAATGTTTTGTGAAAAGGTATGAAGTATGTGCCTAGGTTCTTTTTGCCATGTGCATGTCAAGTTTCCTCTGTATTGGGTGTTGAAATACTGTTTCTGGCATTGATGCTAAGACAACACTAATTACAAAATGAAAAGATACTCTCTGCTTCTACTTTTCATAAGATATTTTAGGAAATTGGTGAGTTTCTTCCTTGACTATCTGATAAAATTCATCAGTGAAACTACCTGAGCTGTTGTTTGCTTTGAAACATTAATTGAATATTTTAAATATTTTTAAAATTGGAGCTAGAGAGGCGGCTCAGAGGTTAAGAGCACTAACTGCTTTTGCAGAGGGCTGGGGTTGATTCCCAGCACCCACATGACAGCTAACAACCATCCCTAACCCAAGTTCCAGGGAATCCAACATCCTCTTCTGACCTCCACAGGCATTGCACAACACTGGTGCACTTAACACACACAGGCAATACACTCATACATATAAAATAATAAATAAAAAAGGTTTTAAAAGATTTTTAAAACTTATATGTATATGCAAGTCTTGTGTGTGTGTGTCTGTGCGTAAGAGTGCAAGTGTCCTCGAACTCACTCTATAGAACAGGCTAGCCTTGAACTCACAAAGATCTACCTGCCTCTGCCTCCCGAGTGCTAGGATTAAAGGTGTGCGCCACCACGCCCGGCTGGGCTTTTTTTTAAACAAAAGATATATGCTCATTCAAATTGTTTCTGTCTTTGTGAGCTTTGGTAGATTTTTTTTAATTAGTAAATTTGTAAACATAAAATTATTCATAATGCTCATTTCTCTTTTTAATTCTTTGGCATCCACAATGATGACTATCTTATTTCTGATACTAGTATTTGTGTGATTTCTCTTAGTTTTAGGGGCTATCAGTTTAATTATTTGGGGGGGGTGACTTTTTGAGGCAGTATCTCCCTTTAGTCACAGCTGTCCCAGAACTTACTATGTAAAGCAGGCTTGCCTCAATCTTCACCAAGATCCAACTGCCTCTGCTTTGTAAGTCTGGGATTAAAGGCAAGCACCACCATGCCATTTTAATCATCTTTTTAAAGGATCAGCTGAACTTGGGTTTTTTTTATATTTTATTTATTATTTTTATGTATATGAGTGTTCTGCCTGCATGTGTGTTAGGTGCACCTGTGTCATACAAAGATCACAGAGAACAGAAGAGTGTGTTGCATTCCCCCTGGAACTGGAGTTATGGGCAGTTAGCCACCATGTGGGTGCTGAGAATCAAACCTGGGTCCTCTGGAAGAACAGCAAGTGTTCTTAACCAATGAGACATTTGTCCAGCCCCTGAACTTGGTTTTTAAAGTTAACTTAAAATGCAAACTGGGGCTGGAGAGATGGCCTAGCAGTTAAGAGTGCGGACCGCTCTTGCAGAGGACCCGGGTTCGATCCCCAGCACCAACATTGCAGCTGAGAACTGTCTTTAACTCCAGTTCCAGGGGAATCTGACACGGGTACAGAAACCTACATGCAAACAGTACATTCATACACATACAAAAATAAATAAAATTTTAAAAAATATTTTAAAAAATACAAATATTCTTTTTTCAGTCTTAAATAATACAGGCATATTCAGTGGGTTTTTTTATAATTAAAATTTATTTTAATGAGGATTTTGTTGTCATTTAAAAACTAATCATATACAATATTTCAAATGCAAAGAGTTACAGTTACCATAGAATAACCTGGTTTCATAGTAACCTAATAATATTTTGTCTGTGTTTCATAGCCTTTGATCCATCACAGAATAGGAATTTAAGATATTACAGTGTTGGAAACCATGGATTTTTTCCCCCCTTTAGTCCAATTTTTGCTTTCATTGCTTCTTTTTAGAACTTATGTAACATTGGAGCATAAAGACATTCCAAAAAGGAAATAAAAAGATAGATGCTTCTTTTCAGGAGGAATCACTGGCCTAAGAGAGTTGAATAACTTTGGGGATTTTAGTCATCTATGAATGAACTATGCTTTTTAAATATGATGCAAATGAATAATTTGGTTTTTAAATAAATCATTAGTTACAAAAATGTTTGAAAATCTTACATGATTTGTAGGAGCTTCTCTTGCTACAAGCAGGTACAGATCAGTCCTGCTAAGGGAAGGGGAGCACAGTGCCCACCTGGGAAAACGGAACGTTTCCCATCTGGCTGTGCTTTCCCACCTGTCCAAAGACTGCTGGTCTATGGACAGGAATTTCAGGCTGATGGCTGATGGCCTATCTTCAGCCTACACCCACTCACAATTCACTTCACAGCTGGTGACCTGATAGGTCTCCATCCAGCCCCGCACCAGATTACCAGGTTGGTGGTCTGATGGACTGCCATCCAAACCACTGGCCATGACACTCAAAGTCCAGGCCTACTTCAGCCTGTATGCATGAAGAAATAATGTCCGGGAACTCTGTGTAATGATGGTAATAGATAATTCGCTTTATTGCCTGCTGCAACTCACTTTTATAAGCAAAATGACATCACCTCCCAGAGCCAATCATAGAACCCCAGTTACATGCCATGGCCTAGGCCATGTTGCTTGCTCCCTCTTGGGGCAGGGTCAGAGAAATCCCATGACTCCCACATGGTGCCCCAAGGGGTGCTAGCTGAGAACTAACCCCTAATTCAAACTTTAACTTCCCACAATGATTAATCAGAAATATTTTTGTTTTAACAAGGGATTTTATAATCAAATAAGCCTTTTTATCCCTCAAAATACAGAAGATTAGAAATGTAATTGTTGGGGCTGGAGAAATGGCTTAACAGTTAAGAGCGCTGATTGCTCTTGCAGAGGACCCAGGTTTGATTCCCAGCACCCAGATGGCAGCTAAGAATCGTCTTTAAGCAGGGCATGGTAGCGCATACCTTTAATCCTAGCACTCGGGAGGCAGAGGCAGGTGGATCTCTGTGAGTTCAAGGCCAGTCTGGTCTGCAGAGTGAGTTCCAGGCCAGCTGGGGCTATAAGGAAACCCTGTCTCAAAAAAAAAAAAAAAAAAAAAAAAAAAAAAAAAAAAAAATATATATAATATATATATATATATATATACACACATATATATTGTAATATCATTTATGAAATTAAAAATAAAATATGTCAAATAAACAAAGTGGACACATGAAAAAAACTATTACTGGAGAGAGAGAGAGAGAGAGAGAGAGAGAGAGAATGAGAATGAATACTTATGCTCATGCCCCACATTTCTTCATGTGTGAAGGTGTGAGTACTCATGTGCCATTTAGAGGCCATGTCCAGAGGACAACCTTCAGGAGTCTGCCCTCACTGCCAACCTTGTTTGATGTAGTGTCTCTTTGCTACTACAAAGCTAGACTGGCCCACAAGCCTCTGACCCAAACTAACTAACTGGGGAGGAAATGGTTATCACTGAGGAAAATCAGGGCAGGAACCTGAAGTTAAGAACTGAAACAGGCAGGTGAGGTGTAGCTGGTGCTTCCTCAGGGAGACCCATGTGGCCCTAGTCATATCCCAAATCTAATTGGCTATTGGCTCCCCCTTGGGATAAATAACCCATGGCTGATCAACAAGCTTCATCCTCTAAGGTAGGAGATGTTATAAGCCACAGTAAGACCCTGTCATATTTACAGGGGAAAAAAATTGTAATTCATGGATTAACATATCCAAACATGTGTCTATGCTAAAGTAACCTACCATAACTATTAGTGCTGCTTAAATACCTATATATCTAATTGCTTGTTCTTCATTAGTAGGATCGAAAGGTTATTCCTGGACAAACTGTCAGCCCATGAAAGGAAACAGCCAGAATTGACCAGAGTCCAAGTCAACAGCTCCAGAGAGAGTGGACTGTTTTACCTCTCATCCACCTGTGCCCCTTTTCTAAGCCTAGGGAACAACCTGCGGAAGAGGGGGCGTGGTAGAATGTAAGGGCTGCGATTGGGGTGAATGGTGAAACTACAGCAATGTAGTCTGGACACTCATTTGATCAACTTGATTGAACAAACAACCTGTCACCCCCCACTGGATGGTGGGGCTGTAGGTGTTTGGGCACAACAGCCTGCAGATAGGTTTTGCATGAAGGATGCTTGTACTCATGGATTATCACTTATAGCTAAAAATGAAAAAAAAAACTGAGAGAAAGATGCAGGACAGTTATGGCAGAATGCATGATCTGGGATGGGGTGGGGGTGGGGGGGGAGGGAAAGGGAAATAAGCCTGAACTGAATTGGAAAAAGAACTGAAACAGACCATGGAAGAACACTGCTTACTGGTTTTCTCCCTGGCCAGTGCTCAAGCTTTTTTTTTTTGTCTTTTCGAGACAGGGTTTCCCTGTAGCCCCAGCTGTCCTGGAACTCTCTCTGTAGACCAGGCTGGCCTTGAACTCACAAAGATCCGCCTGCCTCTGCCTCCTGAGTGCTAGGGTTAAAGGCGTGCGCCACCATGCCCAGCTTCAAGCTTCCTTATACAACCCAGGACTACCTCCACAAGGGTGGGCTGGGCCCTCCCATATCACTCAACAATAAAGAAAATCCTCCACAGACATGGCCACAGGCCAGTCCAATGGAGACAATTCCTCAACCCTCTATCCATCTGCGTCAACTTGACAACTAACCCTATTCTGCAGAGTACGTGCTGAACCATGAACCATCTTCCCAACCCCTTTCCTGTTGATTTTTTTTTAGCCATTGGCTAATAGTTATAGCATTTAAGTATCTAAATTCACAGTGAAATTTATTTAAAATCAAAGAGAACAAAGTTGCCTAAAGTGAGTTTACTTCCCTCCAGGTAAATAAAACATAAAATTTAAAAGCAAATAGATTTGTACAAATGCTCAAAATAATAATAATAATAATGACCAAGACCAGACAAAGTTCTCTAAAGTGAATTTACTTCCCTCCAGGTAAAACATAAAATATAGAAGCAAATAGAATTCTTTGTACAAATGCTCAAAATAATAATAATAATAATAATAATAATAATAATAAAGACCAAGACCAGACAGATCTTTAGAGTCTGGATTTAATAAATAAAAGAGAGAGTGTTTATGTAAAATTATATGCGATTAAGAGTGAAAACCATGGTTTAGGAGCTATTAGAGAAATAAAAAACAAAACTGCAGCATATCCCATAACCAAACAGAATTTAAAATTACAACAAAAACAAAATTTTTAAGCAACTTTATGCATATAGTAAGAATTGCTGAAAATCTGAAAGATCTGAGGAAGCCAGGAAAAAGTCAGGCATGCATTAAGAGTTAAATGTGCTAAGAGATGTGAAAGAAGAGAATTAGCTATAATGTATTTTAATTAGAATGCCAGGTAGAAAAGAGTGAGGAAGGGGGGCTGATGCCCAAGAAAAACAGGTAAATCAAAGCAGTGTGATTGAAATTAAAGAATTATACATCACATGTACTAGGACAAATATATTACCTTTAGACTTTGATAAGAAAAAATATGCTTGTGAAAATTTCCAATAAGTGATAAAATTAGGTATTAGGTCTAAAGCAATAGAAGGAAAGTATATATAGAGAGAATATTTCAGAAGAAAAATGCAGACTTAGACAATGAGGAAAATGAACACACTAGTTATCTCATAAGCTTTATTACTTACAGGTTCTTCATAAAGGCTTCTTAGCATAGACAGAGAGCTGAGAGAAATAAACAGTATTGGGACTAGAGAATGGCTTAATGGTTAAGAGCTTGTACTGCTCTTGCAGAAGACTGCAGTTTTCTTGCCAGCACCCATTCCTGGCTGCTCACTACAGCCTCTGACTCTAGCCCTAGAGGATTTGATACCTTCTTTTGGCCCCTGTGGTACCTGTACTCATGTATACAGACACATATTTACACAAAATAATTAAAAATAAATCTTTAAAATATTAATGCTACTGAAAGATTGACCATTTGTATATAACAGGATATCGATATCAAAGTGATTTCTGAAGAAAAAAAAGTATTGTTCCCGAGCGGATCCATGACAGTTATGAATGTATGGATTAAAATAATAGAATGTCATAGATGGTTTAATATTTTAGTTAAGCCTACCAGATGGAAAAATAAAAAGCATGCCTGGTAGCTCATGCCTGTAATTTCAGTCTGGAGAGGAGGATTGCAAATTCTGATCCAACAGAACTACAGAATGAGGTGCTGTCTCAAAAAGAAGAGACACTATTCTTTCCTCCAATCAAAAAAAAACCCACACTTGTGGTCATGGGTATGCTATAATTTCAGCACTTAGCACTTGGAAGACTGAGGGAAGAGGATTGCCACAAATTTGAGGCAATCTGGGCTACCTGAAGAAACCCTGTCTACAGGGGCGGGGGGGAGGAGGAGCAGGAGGGTGGTTAGGAGGAGGCAGAGAGGAAGAGAAGGAGAGGAAGGAAAAGAGGAATTTGATCTCATTAATATAGATAGAACTCTAAATCCAACCTTTGTAAAACTCATTCAATTCAGTGTACTTGAAATTTTATTTTAAAAATCTGCTGCATTCTTGGCTATTAAGAAGTTAGGATCAGTGGTTATGAGCACTTGCTGCTCTTGCAGAGGACCTGAGTTCAATTCCCAGCACCAATAGCCTGCTGCTCACAGCTGCCTGTAATTCCAACTCCCGGGGATTTGATGCCCTCTTCTGGCCCCTGTGGGCAACTGCACTCATATAGATGCAACCCACCTACACACATAATTAAAAATAAAATCTTTTTAAAAAGAAAGCAGTTGTAGTCAGTGAAAACATCCTATGATAGACTATATTTCTTGACCATAATAAAGTGATTATCAGTAAAGCATACATATTTTAAATGAACACATAGAGAAATTTTAAAAAATTTCTATTTCATAGGATAAGGAACTCATAATGGTTACTAAGATGTATTTAATGCTGAATGGTGTTAATACATCTTCAAATTTATAAAATAGCAGAATGATTTCCTTGAATGCTATTTATATTAGAAAGAAAAATTAGTGAATGAGCTTAATACCAAAGTGAAGTCATTTTTTATTTCCAGATTAATAGGAAAAAATGAAAACAAATAGTACAGGAATCAAAATTAGTAAAATACACTATACAAAGTAGATAAAAAAACAAAGCCACTTTTAAAGACCTATTTTAGAAAAAAACTGTTAAAGTTGAAATGTTGCGATATCCTAGTATCTGAATTTTTGCCTACTAAAATCACAGAAATGTTCCTGTATTTTTCCGTATTGCTTTCTTTTTAGTGGAGTCACTATAAGATAAATGTTCATGAATCACTACAATTAATATTGTTAAAATGGCTATGCTTTCTTACAGTGGTCTACAAACTGATTACAGCCCCTTCACAGAAATAACAATTACAAATTCAGGAGGAAGCACCAGAATCCACAAATACCAGTGCAGTCCTGAGCAAAAAAAAATTAATTAATTAATTAATTAATTAATTAGTTAAAAAAATATTCTTGGAAGTCCTGCAGTATCAAGTTCCAGGTCATATGACTGAACTGTATTTGCAGAACCTGCCTGGTGTGGGCACAGGAACAAGTATGTAGACCCAGTGAAACAGAGCAAGGGCCTGGAACAAATGCATCTAGCCATGCCCTTCTGGTACTTGACAGACACATTAGAAAAGATACCCTCTTGAACAAGTGATGCTGGTAAAATTAGACATCTGCACATATTATAGAAGGAAGAAATTAGACCTTGGTCTCTTGTACAAAACATCAACTATGGTGGATCAAACTAATTAATGGAAGACATGAAATGATGAGGGAGAAAACACAAGTCAGATTTAGATATATTCACCAACTTTCTGAGTAAGACTGAGGAAATGATACAAGAATTAACAAATAGAATTGCTTTTTTGAGACAGGTCTCCCTGTAGCTCTGGCTGTCCTGGAACTCACTCTGTAGACCAGGCTGGCCTTGAACTCACAGAGATCTGCCTGCCTCTGCCTCCCAAGTGCTAAGAAAGTGCTTAAAAAAGACACAAAAAAAAAAAAGCCAGGCGAGGTGGCACGCACCTTAAAAAAGCCCCCCCCCAAAAAAAAGCTGGGTGTGGTGACGCACACCTTTGATCCTAGAGCTTGGGAGGCAGAGGCAGGTGGATCTCTGTGAGTTCAAGACCAGCCTGGTGTACAGAGTGAGTTCCAAAACAGCCAGAGCTACAGGGAGACCCTGTCTAAAAAAAAAAAAAAAAAAAAAAAAAAAAAAAAAAAAAAAAAAAAGAATTGCTTCAAATTAAAAGAGTTTTGCACAGCAAAGGAAACAGTTGTCAAAATAAACAATCTATAGAATGGAATAAAATACTAGGCAGTTACTTTTCTGATTGGGGATTAATATCTAGAATATTGAAGTCAAAAATTAAACACCAGATATGTCTAGTCAGTGAATGAATAAATGAACTCAACACTTGTCAGGAGAAATAATAATGGCTAGCAAATACATGAAAATTATTTAACATCTCCATCAGGAAAAGCAAAGTCAAAACTCTAATATTGCTTTCTTAACAGACTATTACCAAGAAAACAAAATAATAAGTGTTGGCAAGGTTATGAAAGGAAAAAAGGAATCCTAATATAGTTTATGAAGGATTGAAAAGTAGTAAAGATACTATGGTAATCAGTATAAATATCCCTCAAAAGCTAAAAGTGAAACTACCCTATAATCCAACTATACTCAGGGTCAGAGTCAGGATGCCATAGACACAACTGGACCTGAGTTTATTGTGGCATTGTTCACAGTATTCAAGTTTGGAATAAGCCTTGATACCTAAAAACAGATAAAGAAAGTGTGTGTGTGTGTGTGTGTGTGTGTGTGTGTGTGTGTGTACACGTGTGTACGTGTATGTACATACACACACAATGGATTATTTGGCCATAAAGTCTATGGAAATGTTGTATACAAAGACTCAAGACAATTATTACATGTTTTATCTTATCTGAAATGTTAGAAAGGAAAAAAAGATATGAAAGCAAATGGTGGGATATTGAGAAAAGGAAAAGCAGAGTGCAGTAGTGTCATGAAAGTTGTCAGAGAATATCATGGATACATGAAAATACTACAGTGAAACCAGTATTTTGTACAAGTATTACATGTTTAAAAACTTAAAAGGAAAGATATGAAAGAGTTAAGCCAATAAAACTAGCCTAGGAGGGGCTTTGCATAATATAGTGTTCGAAAGTAAAATAGTGATGGTCTAAGAAATTACAATAATTCAAAATAACGAGATATGAAGAACTATATGAGTATCAAATCATCATCATCTTATGAAACATTTGAAAACAAAATGAAGATAAAACTACACAATAAAAAATTACTGAATTGACCTAAAGTAACTTACATGTTATTAAAACAAGAATTTGATGTTTAAAACATTTTTTTTTTTTTTTTTGTCTTTTTGAGACAGGGTCTCCCTGTAGCCCCAGCTGTCCTGGAACTCACCTTGTAGACCAGGCTGGCCTTGAACTCACAAAGATCCGCCTGTCTCTGCCTCCCAAGTGCTAGGATTAAAGGCGTGCACCACCACGCCCGGCCTTTTTTAAATTTTTATTGAACACATTTCCCACAACATTTCCCAATCAGATTTAGACTCATCCCCCCATCCATGCCCACCCCTCATGCGCCCCTCCCCCCAGCAGAGCTCATGGATTCTGTCATACACAAGTCCTGTCTTGCATCTTTTTCTTAGTCTTCCATGACCTTTTCAGTGCACAGGTTTACTGTTTTGCTCAGTTCCTTGAATAGGTTTTTCTCTCTTTTTTTGTTCCCATTTGCTTTTATATTATTCTAAAATGTGCATACTTACACTCCACACATAAATCAAAGTTACAAAATCTAAAAATAAACTATAGGTTAATTCCAAAGCACATTTTACAAAATCTAAAAGTAAACTATAGGTTAATTCCAAAGCACATTTAGAAATTTACATTTTAACAGTAAAGTTGCATGCATGTAAAAAGTATAACTTTGCATTCTCTTTTTTTCTAGAATATGAATATTAATATTCCTATGTGATAGAACACACCATAGGATTACATAAAGAAAATATTATTTTATAAAATATTTTTAACTGTTAAATATAATCCTTTTTTTTTTAACCAAAAGATGTCATGTTTTCCCCCAAGGAAGTGCTTGAAGGTTCCTCCTTGGCAAACCCAAACAACCATCAATCTTGCCCCTGTGTGACACACTGGGATCCTCCCCCCTCCATGGTCACCCAAATGAAGTCCAGCAAGCATGTGTCCTGTCTTGATCTTCCTGCACTGGCCTCCATGGCACAGCATGGGTAGTCAAACAATGGCAGTCTACTCTCTGAAGAGGCTGAAATCCCAGTAGCCACCCAGTCCACACACTGGACATCTCTGTAGTTCCCATCTAGCACTGAAGGTTTGAAGGATTCTCAAGTTTTATATCTGAAATACAATTTCTCAGACCTTATTGATTATTTCTGGTTATACTTTCCATTTTGGATGCTTAAGGCCACACAGTCAGCCCAGATTAACCAAGTTTCTGTTTTCTCAAGATCAGTTTCAGAAACATACTTTCTGACAGAAAAACCACCTTAGAAATAAATGTTTAATCTATTTATTGCAGCACTGTCCATAGTAGTCAAAGTCAGTAATCAGCCAAGGTGTCTCATGGATGGATGAATAGATGGATGGAAGGACAGATGGATAGGTGAATGGATGGACAAAATATATGTGCAAGATTATTATCCATCTCTGAGGTACTTTGAAGAAAGCATGTTTGATTGAAAACATAATCATCTTTGAAGTCATAAAGTTTTGAGTTGAAATAAGTTGAAGAGAATGAAGACAGTTGATAAATATACTACCAATAGATAAAAACTAAAGTCACAGGGCTGAAGAGATGGCCTAGCAGTTAAGAGTGTTGACTGCTCTTGGAGAGGACCCCAGTTTGATCCCCAGCACCCACATGGCCGCTGAGAACCATCTTTAACTCCAGTTCCAGGGGAATCCGACACCCTCTTCTGACCTCCACGGCATGGCATGACACAGGTGCACAAACCTACATGCAGACAGTACATTCATATACATTTAAAAAAAAAAAACTAAAGTCACTGCATATCTAACTGGCACCTTAACAAAAACAAAGACTGGGGGCTGGAGAGATGATTCAGCTCTTTCAGAGGACCTGGGTTTGATTCCCAGCACCCATATGGTAGCTAAAAACCATCCATAACTCCAGTTCCATGGGAATCTTCTGACTCCAGGCAGTACACTCATACACATAAAATAAAAATAATAAAGTATTTTTTAAAAAATTTAAATAGGGACTGGAGAGATGGCTCAGTGGCTAAGAGTCACTTGTTCCTCTTTCAGAGGATCTGAGTTCAGGTCTCAGCACCCTTGTCGGATGATTCACAGCCTCCTGTAACTAGCTCCAGGGGATCTGACACCCTCTTCTGGTCTCTCAGGTCTACACACACATGCACACAAGCACGCAGGAATGTATGCAAGCTGGAGAAATGGCCTAGCGGTTAAAAGTGCCGACCGCTCTTTCAGAGGACCCAAGTTCGATCCCCAGCACCTACATGGTGGCCAAGAACCATCTGAAACTCCAATTCCAGGAGAACTCCAGTTCCAGGGGAATCTGACGCCCTCTTCTGACCTCCACGGCATTGCACGACATGGGTGCACAAACCTGCATGCAGACAGTACATTCATACACGTAAAGAAATAAAATTTTTAAAAAAGACCAAAAAAAAAAAGTTTAAAAATAAATAAATAAATAAAAATAAATTTTAAAAAAATTAAGAAAAAAAAATAGTGGAACACAAACTATATAAAAATAAAAAAAATTCCAGAAATAACTTTTTTACCTTTTGGGGGGTTGCTGTTGCTCCAGCTGGCCTGGAACTTACTATGCAGACCAGGCTGGCCATGATCTCACAGAGATCCACCTGCCTCTGTCTCCCCAATGCTGGGATTAAAGGCGTGAGACACCATGCCTGGTGAAACAAAATATTTTATGTTAGCCCGCTTTCTACTAGACTAATTGACTCACAATAATCAGTGTTGAGGCATTTTTCATAAAATCGATACTTTTTTACTTTATTTATTTTTATTGAATGCATTTCATACATTTCTTAATCAAATTTAGACTCATTTCCCCATCCATGCCCACCACTTACATTCCCCCCAACCCCCACCAGAGCTTATGGATTCTGTCATACATGTTGGATGTGTTTCTGTAACATTCATACACAAAAAGTGATGACTGGTCACATTTCCTCAACTGTTTATAGACCCTAGAACAAGCTTCATACAACAGATAGATCACAGTAGGAGGGGTTATGAGCATTGACCATGTTTTATCTCTGGCTAAAGCAAATGGAGAACACCAGAGAAAGAAAGTAGGGTTAGAAAGAATGAAGTGGGGCTGGAGAGATAGCCTAGCGGTTAAGAGCAGCGACTGCTCTTGCAGAGGGCCTGTGTTCGATCCCCAGCACCCACATGGTGGCCTAGAACCGTCTGTAACTCCAGTTCCAGGAGAACTCCAGTTCCAGGGGAATCCGAGATCCTCTTCTGACCTCTGCGGCATTACACGACATGGGTCACAAACCTACATGCAGACAGTACATTCAGACACATAGAAAAATAAATAAAATTAAAAAATAAAAAAGAAAAAAAAGAAACAATGAAGTGAGTTCATTGAGTAACATGGGTGGCATGTAAGCATTGAGGCATCATTTGAATTCCAAATATCCAGCAGCTTATTCAGGAAAATGTATACTAATATAACCAAAAGAAATATAATTTTAAAGCAAAGGAAATGAGCCAAGTGGAGAAAGAAAAAGTACATGAGACATTACAGTGACAGAGTCATTGTAGGAAATGTAGAAGCTAATTTATCAGAAAGATCCACAGGTTCATGAAACAAACCCAAGCTTAAGTTGTATATATGAAATACAAAAAATAATAATATTCCAAAAAGGCTGAAAGTAAAGAGCAAAAGTGCATAGACAGTTGAAAGCAGTGTGAATTGTAATCTTGATGTCAGCCAGGGTAGAATTTGAGCATTTCTCTGAAAAAAAAAAAAATTAAAAATTAGAGAAGTCAACTTTATAATGTTAAAGGATATAACTCATAATGTAGACATAACATTTAATATTATCTTTGTGTCAAATAATGTATACTTCTTGAGTGACAACATTACCCAGCATTTTCATATTTTAAAGCAAAAATTATTCCTGACTAAATTCCATAAAATAGAAATCATATAAGTAATAAAACTTTGAAGTGCTATTCATGTGGAATACAAATATTCATTAACACCTTTATAGGGAAAAGAAAGAAAGCAAAATTGTAAAAATCTAGGGGTAGTAGTTAATTTCTGTTGCTCTGATTAAAACACCATGATCAAGGCAACTTACAGAAAGAAGAGTTTATTTGGCCATAGGGTTTCAGAAGGATAGGCATCCATCAAGGTTGGGGAGACATTCCAGGAGGCAGCTAGAGCAGAAAGCTGAGAGCTGACATCTTCAAGCATGCACAGGAAGCAGAGAGACAACTGGAAATGGGGCAACGCTTTGGGCTCTGAAAGCCCACTCCAAGATTCCATAACTTCCCCAAACAGTGCCAGCATCTGGAGACCATGTACCAAGTAGTTAAACATTGGACACTGTGGGGGACTCTTTTCATCCAAGCTAACATAGAGGCTAGTTTGATTTCTGTTGCTGTGATAGAATACTGACCAAAACCAACATAGGGAGGAAAATGTTATTTCTTCATCTTATACTTCTAAGGCACAGTCCATCTTTGAGGGAAGTCAGGCAGGAACTCAAGGCAGAGACCAACAGAAGAACACTGCTTACAGGCTTGCTTCTCCTGTATCCCTGGCCCACCTGCCCAGTGATGTCACCACCCACATCAAAAGAGAAGATGGCCCTAGAGGCCAATCTAGGAAATTCCTCAGTTAAGGGTTCCTCTTCCCAGGTGTCTTCAGTTTGTGTCAGGTTGACAAAAACTGGTGATTGGTGATGCACACCTTTAATCCCAGCACTCGGGAGGCAGATCTCTGAGTTCAAGGCCTGCCTGGTTTTCAGAGGGAGTTCCAGGCCAGCTGGGGCTACAGGGAGACCCTGTCTCAAAAGAAAAGATTAGAATTTGATACTTACATTCTCATCAAGAAGTAAAACAAAACAAAATCAGAATACAGAAGCAAGAGTTAATGACTTAGAAGTCAAAGAACAATAAAACTAAAATGTCGTTAAAATTAGAAAAAATGCTAGATCTCCCAGAGTGTCAACTAAATACAGAAAGCACTAGTTAAGGTACAAGCATGGAGCAGGAGCAGAGGGGTTAACACAGAGGGGAGAAAACATACATATATATATGACATGACAAGTGGGAAATAACTATTGAAACTTAATTTTAAAAGTCATAAAATCCTGTTTTGCACAATTTAGATGACCACGTTATTTCCCCTTAAAATACTATTTGTTAGAATTATTATAGAAAAGACTGAAAGCTTAAAATGGTCATTTTATTTTTAGAAGAAAATGTTATCAAGAAAGTTCAACAAAGGCACCAAGTCCAGCTTTCAAAGAATTCCTTTGCCAAAGTTTCTATGATCAGATAATCACACCTTATAAATTTTTCTAGATTAAAAAAAAGTTTCTAGATCTTAATTTGTGGTACTAGTGATTGAACCCAGGACTTCATGCATGCAAAGCATGTAGGTACTAGACAGGTGTTCTACCACTGAGCTACAGAGTGAATGCTTCAGCTTTTTTTAAGTTCTGAGTTCAGATATCAACACTACAAAACTGTATCACCTATATCAATACAAATATCGAACATCTGTAAGCCTAGCAATTGGGATGCTGAGCCAAGGTTGTGTGAATGTGAAGCCAGCCAGGGTTACATATACATAGCAAGATGTTGTCCCCAAAAACAAATCAAAAAACACCAACCAGTTCCACACAGTGCTAAAGAAATCGTACATGACAGTCCAAAAAGATTTATTCCAGCAATACAAAATAGTTCATGTCTTTTGCAAATCTGTTAATATAATTATGTTAACTGAGAAGGAACCAAAATAAAATTTGTCTCTACTGATGTCAAAAAGATGTTTAACACAATTAAACATGTTCCTGCCGGGTGTGGTGGAGCATGCCTTTAATCCTAGCACTTGGGAGGCAGAGGAAGGCGGAGTTCAAGGCTAGCCTGGTCTACAGAGCGAATTCCAGGACAGCTGGGGCTACAGGGAGACTCTGTCTTGAAAAGACAAAAAATTGTGTGTGTGTGTGTGTGTGTGTGTGTGTGTGTGTGTGTGTGTGTGTGTTCCTATGTACCTGAGTTTTATTTATTTTTTTTGTATGTGTATAAATATACTGTCTGCATGCAAGTTTGTGTGTGTGTGTGTGTGTTCCTATGTACCTGAGTTTTATTTTTTTTTTTTTGTATGTGTATAAATGTACTGTCTGCATGCAAGTTTGTGCACCCATGTCGTGCAATGTCGCAGAGGTCAGAAGAGGGTCTCGGATTCCCCTGGAACTGGAGTTCTCCTGGAATTGGAGTTTCAGATGGTTCTCAGCCACCATGTGGGTGCTGGGGATCGAACCCGGGTCCTCTGCAAGAGCGGTCGGTGCTCTTAACCGCTAAGCCATCTCTCCAGCCCTGTACCTGAGTTTTAAAATGCATTCAATAAAACAGAAATTGAAGCATATTTTTAACATGATAAAAATGTATGTATCCTACATAGTACTGTGGAAACACTAGCAGAATGCCCACAGAAGAAAACTGTAATAACATATATCTCTTTCTTTTTTTTCTTTTTTTTTATTAATTTTATTTCTGTATGTGTATGAATGTATTGTCTGCATGCAAGTTTCTGTAAATGCCACGGAGGTCAGAAGAGGGTGTTGGATTCCCCTGGAACTGGAGTTCTCCTGGAATTGGAGTTTCAGACGGTTCTTGGCCGCCATGTGGGTGCTGGGGATCGAACCCGGGTCCTATATCTCTTTCATCAGTTTCTTTTCTATTGCTCTTCTAAAACAACCCAACCAAAATAACTTAAAGGACAAAGGTTTTAGTTTCACTCACTGTTCCACTGCGTAGGGCCAGACACAGCTGCAGGCAGAGAAGTCATGGAGATAGAAGCAGAATGCTGAACAATGACATGATAACCATAGTCAGAAAGCAAAGAAGACCAGCAAGGCATGTCATGCTATAGAACCTTAACACTCACCCTCACTGAAATGCTTCCTCCAACAAAGCCCCACTCCCTAATTGTTCCATATCCACAGCACCACTAGGTAGAGACCGAGTGTTCAGATGCATGAACCTGTGGGGGACATATGTATTCGTACAACACCTTTGTTCTGTTTTGATAATATTGTATTGGAGGTTTGGACTCGTGATATTAGATAAAATGGTTAGAGGCATAGGAATTGGAAATGAACTTACTCTGAAAATGGTATCAGAAAACCAAGAGTATTGGCAGTGAACTAATAAAACAAGGAAAGAAATATCTAACAAAAAAAATTTAGCCAAAGTTGAAAATGTAGGAGAAAATATATGAAATTTCTGTTACAAATTATGTGCCACATTTTGGGGTTTTTTGTTGTTGTTGTTGTTGTTTTGGGGGGGTTGTTTTTTTGTTGTTGTTGTTTGGTCTTTTTGATCTTTTTGAGACAAGATTTCCCTGTATCCCTAGCTGGCCTTGAACTCATTGAGATCCACCTGCCTCCCAAGTGCTAGGATTAAAGGCATGTGCCACCACACCCAGCTTGTGCCAACATTTTTTATCTTACAGTTTTGGATGTTCAAAACAGGTACCTGCATGGATAAAGCCCTTAGTCTATCAACGTGTTATTATGACCAAAATTTGAGCTCATAAGATAAATCCCTGTAATTTATAGTGCAGAACCCTTTATCTTTGTTGCTAGACTATATTTGATCGCATTTTTTATTGAATTTTTGCAAACTTCATATGATAAGTTTTGGTCATATTTAGACCCTATCTCCTATCTGCACCTCTCTTATAGCCCTCCACCAGATTTTATATATTGTTATATGTGTTGTCAAGTTTGTGTCCCCAAATATCCTGTGATGTGGGTCCATGCACTAAAGCTTGGTTAACACAGAGCAAATCCAAATCAACAAAATGAGAGACAAAAGGGGAAACATTTACAACAGACACTGAAGAGATCCAGAACATTATAAAGAAATACTTTAAACACCTATACTCCATTAAATTAGAAAAGCTAAAGGAAAGAGACAAATTTCTAAATTCAATGGAACCATCAGTGTTAAGCCAAGCAGATACAAACAACTTAAACAGACCCACAAATGAGAAAATCAAAACAGTAATGCAAAGCCTCCCAACTGAAATATACCCAGGTCCAGATGGGTGCACAACAGACTTTTACTAGACCTTCAAGAAGACCTATGACCAATACTTCTTAAATTATTTAAAAGTATAGAAACAGGGAGAATTCCCAAACTCCTTCTATGAAGCAAGTATTACTCTGATACCAAAACCAGGTAAAGACAACTATATGCTCATATGCTTAATGATCACAGATGCAAAAATTATCAACAAAATATTCCAAATCCCATACAGACATGTATCAAAAAGACCCCCCCCCCTTGATCAGTTTGGCTTTTTTCCAGATATGCAAGGATGGTTCAATATATGTAAGTCAGTAAGTGGACTTAAAGACAAAAATTATATGATCATCTCAATAGACACAGAAACGGCTTTTGACAAAACCAACATGCATTCATGATAAAAGTCCTAGAGAGAACTGGACTGATGGGAACATACCTCAACAAAATTAAGGCTATATACAACAATCCTGCACCCAACATCATTCTAAATGGAAAAAACTTGAAGCATTCCCATTAAAATCAGGATCCAGACAAGGCTATCAACTGTCCTCTTCAGTATAGTGCTTGAAACTCCAGCCAGGAGACAGGAAAAGGGATTTTAAAGGGTAATAATTGGATAAAGGGCAAAAAATTATCTCTATTAGCAAATGATATACATAAGAGATCCCAAAAATTCAACTAGAAATCTTTACCATCAACAAACTGACAGGATATACATTCAGTTTACAAAAGTCACAAGCAATCAGAGAAAGATCACAGAAACAGTCCCATTCACAGTAGCCTCTGGGAAAAAAATATCTAGTAATATACCTAACCAAAGACATTAAATATCTCTACAATGAAAATCTTTAAAGAAAGTGATTGAGGAAGACACAAAGAAATGGAAAGTCCTCCTATATTCATGGATTGGTAGAATTAATATTGTGAAAAAAGTCATATGAAAAGCAGTTGATAGATTAATTCAATCCCAGTTAATATCCCCATGATATTCACAAAAATCGACAAAAGTCCTCAAATTCATATGGGATCACAAAAGACCCAGCCAGGATAGTTAAAGCAGTCCTGAGCACAAAGAGCCATGCTGAAGGGATTACCATACAATATAGCAAAGTATTTTATAGGCCTATACTCATAAAAATAGCATAGTATTTGATAGAGCATTTAAGTATTCATCTATCTATCCTCTCCCCTTCCTGTCCTCTGAGAGAGAGAGGAGAGAGAGATGAGATGAGAGAGAGAGAGAGATGGATAGTTAACTTTTGATTCAGTGGTATTCATGTGCTTGTTTTGACCTGTCTTGACATATGGTGAATAAGCCTTACAGAATGAGTTGAAAGTATTGCTTCTTTTTTACTACTAAAGAGGACTGGAATAGATTCTTGTTTAAATGTCTGGTTTAGTGTCTAACTAATTTACAATAGAAGCCATCTGTTCCTGGGCTTTTTTTCTTTATAGCAACTGTTCATGTTTATTGATGCAGTTTCTTCTTGCTTTGAGTTCACTCAGATTTTCTGTTATTTCTTGAATTAGACTATTTTGTCTAGGTTATATAACTTATCAAGGTGTCTTTTTTTTTTTTTTTTTTTTTTTTTTTTTTTTTTTTTTTTTTTTTTTTTTTTTTTTTTTTTTTTTTTTTTTTTTTTTTTTTTTTTTTTTTTTTTTTTTTTTTTTTGTCTTTTTGTCTTTTGGGGACAGATTCTCCCTGTAGGCCCAGCTAGCCTGAACTCATTATGGAGATCAGGCCAGGCTTGTTCTCACAGAGAGACCCACTGCCACTGCCTCCCAAGTACTGGTATTAAACACATGTGCCACTGCACCTGCCCAAGGTGTCACTTTTTCTAGTAGTTCCTCATATTTCTGTGTGTTACCTTAAAGTCAGTGGTATTCTTCATCCCAATTTTAGTAACTTGGGGCTTATGTAGGTTTATTTTTTTAATGTTCCTTGTAACTGTGACTGTGTGTTTGTGTGTATGTTCATGGGGCAAGGTTTCAGGTAAAAGCATGTGTCTCTTTCAGTCACTCTCCACTTTATTTTTTGAGACAGTGTCTCTCAATGAACCAAGGGTTCACCAGTTCACCTACTGTATTTGTCACTTTTCTGTTGCTGAGATAAAACCACCATGACCAAGGGAACTGATAAAAGGAAGAGTTTATTTGAGTTTAGGTTCCAGGGAATTAAAGTCCATCATGCAGGGAGACATGGTGACAGGAGCTGGAGCAGAACGCTGAGATTCATATCTTCCAATGAATACAGGAAGCAGAGAGAGAGCAACTGGAGACTGGCAAGGCTTGTTGAACTCTCTGAGCCCACCCCCAGTGATGTACTTCCTCCAGCATGGCCACACCTTCTAAGAGCTCCCAAAACAGCACCACCAACTAGGGACAAAATGTCTGAATACTTGAAGCCTATGGAGGACATTCTCATTCAAACCACCACACTTAGGCTATCTGACCAGCAGACTCCAAGGATACTCCTGTCTCCTCCCTTGCTCTGGGATTACAGCCACATGCCACCACACTCAACCTTTTACATGGATGCTGGCAGTTAAACTTAGATTCTCATGCTGGCACAAGTACTCCCAGACTGAATTATTTCCCTATCCTTTTTGTTTGTTTTGGTTTTGGTTTCTTGTTTAAGACATGGTCTCCCTATGCAGCACTGACTGGCCTGAAACTCACCAGCTTTGAACTCAGAGATCCATCTTTCTCTGCATCCCAAGTGCTAGGATTAAAGGAACTTTCAAATTTCCTTGTATTGCTGATTTTTTTTTCATTTTATTCCATCAATATTGAGGACACAGTAATTTTTAATTTTTAAAATCTTATTATTTTATGTGTATGCATGTTTTGCCTGAATGTTCGTAAGTTCACCTGTATTGTGCATTGCCCACTGAAGCCAGAATCGAGCATTGGATCCCCTGGAACTTTAGTTACAGACACTTGTTAGCTGCCACGTGGATGCTGGGAACTCAACCCAGGTTCTCTGCAAGAGCAGCTAGTGCTGTTAACTGCTGAGCCATCTGTCCATCTCAGAAAATGTTTTTATTGCATTTTTTATTGAAGTTTGGTGCATTTCATACATTTCTCAATCCACTTTAGACGCATTCCCCCTTCCACGCCCCCCACCTAACCTGAGCTCATGCATTCTGCCATACATATCTTGCATCTTTTTCTCAGGCTTTTTAAAGTTTTTCTTTGCAGAGGTTTACTGTTTGGGGCAGAAGTTTACTGTTTCAGTCAGTTCTTTGAGCCAGTCCTTTTGTTGTTGCTGTTCCCTTCAATTTGTGTTGCTCCAAAATAGGCATATGTGTGTGTGTGTGTGTGTGTGTGTATATATGTCACACATATACCAAAATTATGACATCTGAAAATAAACCATAAGTTAATTCCAAAACATGTTCAGGAATTCACATTTTTCCCTTTAATTTTATATTACTCTAAAATATGCATACATACCCTCCACCCATATACCAAAATTGCAAAGTCTGAAAATAAGTGGTAGGTTAATTCTAGAGCTCATTAAAGGAATCACATTTTAACAGTAAAGTTGCTTTCAAATACAAAGAAATGCAACATTAACGTTGCTGAGTTTGCCTTACAGCTAGGGATTTGGTGCTAGCATCCACAAATGAGGGATACCATTCATCATTTGTTTTTCTGGGACTGTGTTACTTCACTTAGCATAATGGCTTCTAGTTCCATCCATTTACCTGCAGAGTTCATGATGACTTCTTTCTTTACCACTGTACAGAACTTCATTGTGTAGATGTACCATATTTTCTTTATCCACTCATAGGTTGAGGGACACCTAGGTTAGTTCCAGATCTTTGCTATTGTGAAGAAAGCTGCAGTAAACATGATTTTGCATCTTTCTCTGGGACAGGTTGAGTCTTGTGGGTATATACCCAGGAGTGGTATGACTGGGTCAGGTGGTAGGTTAAATTTGAGTCTTTTAAGTATTCTCCATATTGCTTTCCATAGGGGTTGCATGAGTTTGCGTTCCCACCAGCAGTGAATGAGTGTTGCCCTTTCCCCACAACCTCTCCAGCATTTGGTGTCGTTTGTTTTCCTATTCTTAACCATTCTTACCAGGGTAAGATGATATCTTAAGCTGGTTTTAATTTCCATCTCCTTAATTATTAACAACATTGAACACTTTCTAAAATGTTTCTCAGCCATCTTCACTTCTTCATTTGTGAAGTGTCTGCAAATACAAATGAAATTCTCCAAAAAGAATCATGTTAGTCCTGTTCAGCTGAACAGAAAATGTTTTTAATTCTCTATCTTGAGATTTATTTTGAATACTAACATTCTTTTTGGAAATTTTCATGTGTATTTGAAAACAATACATATCCTGTTATTCCACAATGCTCTATATCTATACTTTCAAGCTAGTTGGTGTATGCTATTCATCTTCCATATTGTTGTTCTGTCTCTTTTTATCCATTTTGCTTATCATTTTCATGGGATGCCTTTTTTTAAAAGTTCTTTGTTATCTTTTATTTATATTATGTGTATGAGTGTTTTACCTGCATGGATGTCACCACATGCATGCAGCACCTACAGAGGGCCTCACATCCCTTGGAACTGGAATTATGGACAGTTGTTAGCTGCCATGATGGGTACTAGAAACCAAACCCAGGTCATCTGCAAGAGCAGTCAGTGCTCTTAACCACTGAGCTATCTCTCCAGCTTCACAAGTGTCATCTTTGCATATAACAATCTAGTTTTGAACCAATACCAACTCAACTTCAGAAGCATGTTAAAAGTTTGTTCGGGAGCTGGAGAGATAGCCCAGCGGTTAAGAGCGCCGACTGCTCTTGCAGAAGACCCGGGTTCGATCCCCAGCACCCACATGGAGGCTGAGAACCGTCTGTAACTCCAATTCCAGGAGAACTCCAGTTCCAGGGGAATCCGATGGCCTCTTCTGACCTCCGCGGCATTGCACGACACAGGTGCACAAACCTCCATGCAGACAATACATTCACACATAAATAAATAAAATAAAATAAAAAATAAATAAATAAATAAAAGTTTGTTCATGCAGGTCTCCACTCTGCTTTGCTTTCTTTATGTTATCACCCATGTTATATTTTTTAAACATTGTATGTTCACCAATTTAGTTTACTAACTACTGCTTTATGCATTTCCTTTCTAAATAAGACCAGAAAGAAAGAAAACATGGAAATAAAATCACACACTTATAATTTTCAGACAGAAATGCATTTATACTGCATTTGATTGTTTTTAACTATGGCCTGATATATTCTTGTTTCTTCTGGCTTCCGTGGTTTCCGAGCTGAAGTTGGCTGTTACTGAGAATCCATTGTGTGTGGTGATCTGTATTTCTTGCTACATTCAAGGTTGTTTTCCATTGGTTTCTTAAAGTTTAATGTGAATGTGTTTGAATGCAAACTTCTCAGTCTATCTTGATTGTCATTTGGCTGAACTTCTCCATGTGTAAATAAATGTTTTAATTACCAAATTTGGGGCATTATCATGTTTTGATCTTCTGTTCTCTGATACATGTTTGGAGTCCATAGTTCTGAACTGCTGTGTTGCCCTTGTATTTTTTACTCCCCTCCTTCCTCCTTCCCATGTTTCTCCTTTTTCTTGTCCCTCCTTCCATCAGACCAATATCACCTGCTCAGTATTTGGCTTCATTGATTCTTCTGTCAGTTCAAATCTTCTCATATTTTATCAGATGAACTTTGCATTTTAATTAATGTCCTTTCCAATTCTTGAATGGATCTTTATGGTTCTTTTTTTATGGTTTATATTTTGTTTGATGAATTATTTCCTTGCTCTTTGAACCTGTTTTAAATAACTGATTTAAAATCTTTGTCTAATGCTGCTAGTTAAGGTTATATTAGACATGATAGGGAAGCTACACCAATGAAATCCTCCATAGTATGGTAGTCTAACAGATCTGCATAATGATAAAACCAGTTGATATTACCAAGGTGAATGGAGGGGAATATCCTGAGGTCCTACCTCAAGGTGAAGAACTACAAGCAGCCAGTGGATGCTGAGGGAGGGAGAATCAGTTTTCTCCAGGGACCAGGTCCCTAAGAGGTTATCTAATCCCAAGTACACATGAGCACCACTAAGTGGACCCAGTGCATTTTAAATGTGTATGTATATATTTATAAACTTTATCTATACATACCAGTAGTAATCAAAGAAGATGGCAAGTAATTGGGAGGGAGTAGGAAGCCATGGAAGGAGTTGGAAAGGGCCTGGGATGGGTGGAAATAATGCATATATAATACTCATGTATATGACATTCTCAAAACTTAAAAACTTAGGAATAATTTTTAAAAATAATTCTTGCTCTTAAGTACAAATGTTGGGTTTCCTCACAGGCATTTCCTGGTCACTTACCCTCATGTGGGGGGCATAATTTTTTGCATGCCTATATTCTACAACATTATGTTAAAAATGTAGTTTAGATAATTCAGGTTACCAACCATGGAAATCAGATGATTCTTCTTGTCTGGTGCTCTAGTTTCCCTTCAGTTTCTGTGATAAAAACACTGACCAAGACCAACTTGGGGAGGAAAGGTTTTGTTTATTTGGCTTATAAGCACAGTCCATCATCAAGGGAAGCCAATGCAGGAACTCAGAGCAAGAACCTGGAGCACAGAACGTGGAGGGTAGTTGCTTGCTGGCTGGACTGTGTTCAGCTTGCTTTCTTATACAATATAGGACTCCCTGCCCAGGGTAGGCACAGTGGGCTGGTCCTCCCACATCAATCAACAATCAAGAAAATGGCCACAGCCCAGTCTAATGGAGGCAATTTCTCAGTAGAGGCCCCCTCTACATAGACTAGGTGTGTCAAGTTGACAACTAAAGCTATCCAACACACCAAGTTTGTTGCTGATGTTTATTTAGTAACTTCCCAACACTATTCCATGAAGTTTTCCAAAACCCATTTTCCTAGCTGTTTATCTGATTTGGCCTTTTTTTCTTTTCTTTTTTTTTTCTTTTTTTTTTTATTTATTTCTGTACGTGTATGAATGTACTGTCTGCATGCAAGTCTGTGCACCCATGTCGTGCAGCACCGTGGAGGTCAGAAGAGGGTCTCGGATTCCCCTGGAACTGGAGTTCTCCTGGAATTGGAGTTTCAGACGGCTCTCGGCCGCCATGTGGGCACTGGGGATCGAACCCGGGTCCTCTGCAAGAGCGGTCGGCGCTCTTAACCACTAGGCCATCTCTCCAGCCCTGGCTTTTTTTTCAATAACCATTTCTTTTTCTTTTTTTTTTTTTTTTTTTCCTTTCGTCTTTGAGACCAAGGTCTCCCTGTAGCCCCAGATTGTCCTCGAAACTATCTGTAGACCAGGCTGGCCTTGATTCTACACAAGTCCACCAGCCTCTGCCTCCCAAGTGCTAGACTTAAAGGCGTGCGCCAACATGCCCGGCTTCAATAACCATTTCTTAATTTTATCATTTGCTCTTTGTTTAGATTTGAGAAGGTTGATTTTTTGTTTTTGTTTTTGTTTGTCTTTTTGAGACAGGGTCTCCTTATAGCCCCAGCTGGCCTGGAACTCACTCTGTAGACCAAGCTGGCCTTGAACTCACAGAGATCTGCTTGCTTCTGCCTCCCAGTGCTAGGATTAAAGACGTGCACTACCAGGCCCAGTTTAAAGACGGTTCTTAGCCGCCATTTGAGCGCTGGGAACCAAACCTGGGTTCTCTGCAAGCACTCTTAACCACTGAGCCATCTCTCCAGCCCCAAGATTTGAGAGGGGATTTTTTTGTTTGTTTCTTTGTTTGTTTTTTTTTGTTGTTTTTTTTTTTTTTTTGGTCTTTTCAAGACAGAGTCTCCCTGTAGCTCCAGCTGTCCTGGAACTCACTCTGTAGACCAGGCTGGCCTTGAACTCACAAAGATCTGCCTGCCTCTGCCTCCCAGTGCTAGAATTAAAGGGGTGCGCCACCATGCCCAGCTTGCACCACCACGCCCTGCTGAGCATTTTTAACTATGGCTTGATACCTTTTATTTTAAATTCTTCTTCCCTTAGTTTATCTTCTTTTTATATTTGGCTATAATTAACAAGAAGAAAGCAAAGGGCAACTTCGGGATTTTGTTTAGGAATTCCCGTAATTAGATCATTCAGTATTAGCACAGTCTCTTCTTTGCAAGTTACTGTACACAGGATCATTTTGTTGTTACATTATATATGCATATATTCTGTCCTCTGACTTAAATTACATTTACCTAATTTTCCTATACATTTCACTCTGTAGTCCCAAAGAATATGAACCATCTTCTGTTAATTGAAACTTCAAATTATTTTGGGCTTCCTTTAATATTATCTTCAGAGCTTAGTGCCTGATTCTTAAGTCACAGTTGTAATCTTTTATTCGAATAGCATTCCAGTAATATATAAAAAATTTACATTGTTTATTGCCTTATAACAAATTACCTCCAAAAGGTATCCATTTAAAACTGTAAACATTCACTATTTCATATTTTCTCTGGGTCACAAATCTGACAGTGCTTTATCTGGATAGATTTGGCTCATAGTCCTGAGGTCAGCTGGGGTTTCATCCTTTTAAAATTTGATTACTCTGTCAAATCTGCATACAGAAACCTCAGTATTGATCACTTACAGAAAGCTTTTCTCTATTCATGTGAGCCTCCCAAATAGCTGCTCACTCTTAAGGAGAGAAATGAAGTGGAAAAGACTAGAAGGAAGAAGCAAGGGCAGGAAAACTTGGGTGCTAGTGAATGAGAATGCCAGTATTAACAGTGTGTGAGTTGGAAACCACAGTCATTTATAAACTAATTTCATCGTAACTTACTTAGTATGCTATCAGTCACCGTAGCTTCCTGTAGTATAACATGGAATGGACTCTGTGACATGTAACACCAGAAAGCGCAGAAATCATTGAAGGCTGGCACTCAGAACACACTAAAGTTTTTTAATTAGTTAACTTTGAATAATGAAGAGGTAAGGCAAAAATTAAGAAAATCCACCTTGGGCAGAAGCAGTAACCTCTCTTTTCTAGCCAAATGGCAGATTCTCTCAGTATATATGGAGGACTCCTTTCTCAACTACCCCTCAGCCCATAACAGCCTGATACTAAAAGTCTGTGGTACTCTATCTCTTTTATGAAATGGCATAGTATTTGCATGTAATATGTGTATTCATACAGATGCTACTTACCTGTTAACTTGAGTTTAAATGTGCTTACCTAGATATTATGTTGTCATGTCCTTTTTCAGTCACTACAATTTGTACAAGTTATTTTGGAGGCATCCTAATTAATCAGTAGCAAAGAAACATTGTCTCTGCTTTTATTTATTCCACCCTCACCTATACATATTCCTTAAAGGGGACAACAGTGACTTGGATGAATAGAACAGAGTTTACACTTAGCTTTAAAATCAGTTGTGAAATATAACTGGTTACCTGATGAGTTGAATTGTGTTTCTTAATCATTTTGAATTGGTGAACTAACATGGGTCAATAAATTACAGGGCAGCTAACAAAAATACCTAAGTATAAAGCTGTTACCTCATCTCACATAATGTAAAATAAGATTATGTTTTAAAGCAGGAAGAATGTCCATACAAGACTTGTAATATTCATGAAGGTAATAATTAAGAAATGTTATATATTTGGAATTCCTGAGTCCAATGAAGAAACTTATTTTGATAGTTCTCTTTAGTTAGGATGTATACGACGAAAGCAATTTGGGACCTTTTAGTACCACAGGAGCTTAAAAGTTATAAAACCAATATTAATAAAACTTCCCTGCCAGAAAAACTTTACTACACTTGGAGCTGATCAGCTTGTAGTAAAAGATCAAGATCCTCAGTAGAAAATAATGTTCTTTATAGGAAACTCTCAGGAGAGGCATTGCTGTAACTATTTGCAAGTGAAATATTTAATTCTAGATAATTTTCTGTCAGTGGCTTTACAAATTAAAAATGTAAAAAGAAAGCAAATGTGGCAGAATATTACCAATTCTTGGATCTTGATAAAAGCTGTCTGTGTCATTATAGTAGTCTGTTTTTCTTTATAATGATAATTTTACTGTGTAAAAGGGAATAAATGTTTGATATTTAGGTAATAAGGAACACACATTTGACAGAACTTAAAAATTAAATTGGTACAGAGTTCTAACAGTTTTGATATTTTCTTAGGCAATGATGTATTTTGTGTTGCTTACATTTTGTTGACATAAAGTTCATATTCAAATCCTAAACTTAATATCTAATAGAATATAATTGAATGACTATTAAAATTGTGAAAATAAGTTCTCCTATATCTTTCTTTATACATTAGTTTGGAGTAGAGAAAAATTTATTTTTTAATGTCACATTTTGGAAAACATAAAACTGTCTAGTTTCTATGTCTAACCACTGGCAACTGTGGACTAATGCTAAATGACTAATGTTATAATTTCTTTGTTCAAAATAACAACTTTCAGTTGTGTTATTCATATTTCTATTTTTAATGCTTATTGTATTTCCTTCTTCCCTAGATCTTCCTCAGAACTGTGATCCTAACATTCCCCTAGTTGCTCAGGAATTAATGAAAAAGATGATACGTCAGTTTGCAATTGAGTACATTTCAAAAAGTGGTAAAATTCAAGACAATAGAAATGGTTCAATTGGACCAAGTCTCATATGTAAAAGTGTCCAAATGAATCAAGCAGAAAACTTGCTTCAGGAAGAACAGGAAGGCCCTTTAGACCTCACTGTGAATCGAATGCAAGAACAAAGTACTCAGCAAGGTAAGTTGTTATTGTTTTTTTTTTTTAATAATCAGTAATTTTGTTTTAATGCATGTATGATTGTACATGCTTTTAATTTTAATCTCAGCACAAGGGGGGGGGGAGGCAGATCTCTGTGAGATTGAGGCCAGCCTATTCTCCATAGTGAGTTCCATGCCAGCTGGGGCTACAAGGATGTCTCAAACAAACAAACAAAAATGAATGTATAATTTTGTTTTAAAGTACCTAAACATGGATATGTTATTTATATTTATAGGGCATAGGGGATTCATCTTTCTTTCCTTAATTAGTGTAAATAATATAGACCAGAGAGATTTTAAAAATATAGAACCTTGTAGCCAGGCGTGGTAGCCCATGCCTTTAATCCTAGCACTTGGGAAGCAGAGGCAGGTGGATCTTTGTGAGTTCAAGGCCAGCCTGGTCTACAGAGAGAGTTCCAGGACAGCTGGGGCTACAGGGAGACCCTGTCTCAAAAAGACCAAAAAAAGGAAAAAAAAAATTTTTTAAAAGAAGAAGAAAAGAAAAAAGAAATAGAACTTTGTTTTCTGCAAGAGCAGTGTGGTCTTAATTGCTGAGCCCCCTCTCCAGGCCCCTGTATTGCATTTTTAATTGTTTATAAAAGAAAAAGTTTAAATTGCCCTCATATATTTTTCAAAATGAAGTACATGGTTCAAGAATCTTAATAAGCAACTTAATAATAGAGGATATAACTAAAGAGCAAGAATTATTTTGTAAACAGCCAAAACATAATTTAGTACTTGCTCCTCAGTTTTTGCATTTAGATGTGAAATAAGAAGTAGGCAATTTACCATCTTGTTTTTTGTTTTTTTTCTTAAATTTTTTTTATTAATTTTATTTATTTCTGTATGTGTATGAATGTACTGCCTGCATGCAAGTCTGTGCACCCGTGTCATGCAACGCCGCGGAGGTCAGAAGAGGGTCTCGGATTCCCCTGGAGCTGGAGTTCTCCTGGAATTGGAGTTTCAGACGGCTCTCTGCCGCCATGTGGGTGCTGGGGATCGAACCCGGGTCCTCTGTAAGAGCAGTCGGTGCTCTTGACTGCTAGGCCATCTCTCCAGCCCCCACCATCTTGTTTTTAATGATGTGATTGAGGAAAGAAGAAAGTATATGTGATAAATACAAGGCAGTCTTCTTTCAGATGTTTGAATGATGTTTAGGCCATGTTGAATTTATATAAAGTAGAGTTTGCAAGAGAACTGTGGCTTCATAGAAAAAGCCAGAGTGTGGGGAAAATGCCAAATAAATGATTTGTTTGGAGATGAGAGAAAAGTAGCTTTTATGAGCATAGTTTAGGGGTCATGTCACTTCTTGAAGCTGGAAAAAAAAAAAAGTGGCATTGAAATGATCCTAGAATGCATTGGTGTTGGAAATCGAGCACAGCAGTGTTGTAAGTATAAGTGTATAAGACCAAGGAGCTTGAAACATGAGAAGAATTTCCCTTATTTGGTCCTTAAGTTTAGGTTTCATGAGTTATGTTTATGAGAAATATTAAATTATTAGGCTGTAAGACAGAAAGGTCAAAGATAACTGCAATATAAGGCTTAAGGAAAAATAAATCAGTGCTGTGTTTTGACATTAATAAAGCATGGGTTTTAATTTTTTTATTAGAGCTGTCTTTAATTATCCCTTTATATATATATCATCCTTTTATAGATGCAAATATACAGGACTAGAACATAGGCTTTGGTGTGTGACGTATTTGTGATTGAAATCTCAACTCTCTGGTTCACTTTATAAGTAACAGCCATTCGGAGTTTTAATTACTGTAGTTTGGCCATGATAATAATGAACCCATTGGAGCAACATGAAAATTAAGTATAAATTAACAAACTCAGAAGGAAACTCAAAACACTAGTCTCTGCATTCTCTAGCTCCTATTCTTTAGTAACACAGAATAGAGGCCTTGAAGTAATGTAATAGTGAACTGTAAACATAGGAGTGAGAGTTCTCTGAATGGTCCAATGTATAGAGTTAAGATAACTAGGTAGAATGTAAAGGGAGGGGCTGGAGAGATGGCCTAGCAGTTAAGAGCTCTTGCAGAAGACCTGGGTTTGATCCCCAGCACCCACATGGCGGCTGAGAACCATCTTTAACTCCAGTTCCAGGGGAATCCAACACCCTCTTCTTCTGACCTCCGTGGCATTGCACGACACGGGTGCACAGACCTACATGCAGACAATACATTCATACACATAAAAAATAAATAAAATTTAAAAAATAAAAAAAGAATATAGAGGGAAGCAGAAAGTAGAAAATTGTATGTATTCCAAAGTGCTTAGATAGATGACATCTTAAAAGTACATTTCCGGGGCTGGAGAGATGGCCTAGCAGTTAAGAGCGCTGACCTCTTGCAGAGGACCTGGGTTCAATCCCCAGCACCCACATGGCAGCCGAGAACCGTCCGAAACTCCAATTCCAGGAGAACTCCAGTTCCAGGGGAATCTGACACCCTCTTCTGATCTCTGCGGCATTGCACGACACGGGTGCACAAACCTGCATGCAGACAGTACATTCATATACATACAGAAATAAATAAAATTTTAAAAAAAAGTACATTTCCTGTTCTTTGATACTTTGATTCTCTGAAGTCTCAAGACATGTATCTGTTGAGAACATAAAATGTAAAGTGTTTAAATTACTATATTATAGGCAAAGCACAAAAATATTTGAGGATCCTGAAATGAGAAATAGTGAGTTGTCATAAATATAAATATTCTTGATAATTTTTTAAATTAAGGTTACATTTTGTCATGTGATTTCAAGTGTTCTCACTTTAGGATAGAACTCATTTACTCTCATAAGTTGTAGTGTAAAAGAAAGAGAAAAATAGTGATAGATGAAGCTAAAGAAATAGGGAAAGGCCACATTGTGAGAAGCCATACAGTGGGAAGGATTTGGGCTTTTCCTGGGGCCAAAATGAACTTCTAAGTCATTTGTCATGGAGAGTGATAGGGTTATTATGCCAGGGAGTGAGCCAGCAGTTTCTCATGCTTGCCTGCTTACATACAAAACAAACGGAAGCAGATAATCGTGTGTGTGTGTGTGTGTGTCTGTGTCTGTGTCTGTGTGTGTCTGTGTGTATGTGTGTGTTCACTAGTATATGTACTAATCTTGCTACAGTTGAAATTTTTTAAGGTTGAAATGAAGATAATGTTTTTTGGTTTTTGGTTTTTTGTTGTTGCTTTTTTTTTTTGGTCTTTTTGAGACAGGATCTCTCTGTAGACCAGGCTGGCCTTGAACTCACAAAGATCCGCCTGCCTCTGCCTCTGCCTCTGCCTCCCAAGTGCTAGGATTAAAGGCGTACACCACCACTCCCAGCAAAGAGAATGTATTTTTAAATGTCATAACTAATCATAACCTCACCCATGTCATACTATATAATACACATTTTAGAAAAGTTCATTAGCAATGATAGAATATATGAAACTACATGTCAGGAAGACTCCTCAAGAATTACTTTTTTCCAGCTTTATTTCACTGTTCTTACCTCATAACACATAGTTAACAAAGATTTCATAAGAGTACTATTAGTGTCATTTCTGCCTTTTCTGTAGTTCTTTGCTATTAACAGTTTTTTCTAATAGAGCTTATTTGTATATGTATACCTATAAAGCTATGAATTCCTCAGTCTCATTGTTTTATAGATAACTCTGTAGCTTTAAAGGAACAAATAATCCCATCTTACACTTTTTCAAAGAATAGAAAAAAAAAGTTGATTTAGTGTTGACCCTAAATATGTAATGACAGTGAAAGGAAGAGAAATGGCAACTTACAAACCTGGGTTCAAAGTCCACTTCAAATAGGTGAGTACAGTAAAATGTGGCATACACCTATAATATCAGCGCTTGGGAGGTAGACAAGAGGATCAGAACTTCAGGACCGTCCTTGACTACATAGTGAGGCCAAGGCCAGCCCAGGCTACATGAATCTGTGTCTCAAATAAAGGTAAAAACAATAAATGAAATAGCAAAGAATTAAACTGATAAACTTTGTAAGATCTTATAGAGAATATTATGTATCTTTTTGAAGAACATAAAATAAGATTTCCAAAGTATACAGCTGATTAGGAAGATACTTAAATTGTCAAAATTTTACTGGAGTTTACCATTATGTGGAGTGAAATGACTTGTTGATCTTAAAATTTATAAGCAGACTTAAAAGAGTCAAAAATAAACAAATCAAGGTAATGAAAACTTTCTCTAAAACCTATCAGGCTTATTCACTTTATTAATAAAACCAGGTAGCTATTGGTCAGAGTACAAAACAGTAAAAGCCTAGAAATTTCATAGACATTTCTGAAATCTTGATGTAAGACAAACGTCAGTATGCATGACTGAGAGGATGCCCTGTTCGTAAATGGTTTGAAGGCAGTTGGTTACCTAAATGGCCAGGGGGAGATAGGTTGTCCCAACCTCCCACTACCCAGAAAAAAATGATATTTTTTCATTGCATTTCATTAGTATTCACTTGCCTACATATGATGAATCATTTGGCATTTATATATTTAAAATTCATGATAGATAGTGTGGCTTTAAAGACCTTTGAACTCATGTTCGTAGTCAAGTATACATTGAATCTCATGATTTGTATTATAGCAACTAGAAACCAGTACTATTGTGAGGAATTAACAAGGATTTTTCTCACTCAGTATTAATATTTAATGAAGTATTAATGATCATCAGTCTTGACATTCCTAAAGAAAAGTCATGCCAGGTGTGGTGGTGCACGCCTTTAATCCCAGCACTTGAAAGGCAGAGGCAGGCAGATCTCTGTGAGTTCAAGGCCAACCTGGTCTACAGAGCGAGCTCCAGGCCAGCTGGGACTAAAGGGAGACCCTGTCTCAAAAATGCCAAAAAAAAAAAGAAGTCATAAAATCTTTATAATCCAACCAATGTAGAAATTGATTTTAAGTCACTTTTAGCTTCTTGATTAATGAGCCTTCTCTTTCCCAGTTGGATATCAACCTTTGTTTTTCTATTTTTTTATGTGTATGAGTGTATTGCCAGCATGTATGTAAGTGCACCCATGTCATGCAGTGCCCATGGAGGTCAGAAGAAGGCATTGAATCCCCCTGGAACTGGAGTTATTTATGGTTGTAGCTGCCCTGTGGGTGCTGGGAATTGAACCCAGATCCTCTGCAAAAGTAGCCAGTGCTCTTAACCACTGAGCTATCTCTCCAGCCCAGATACCAACCTTTGAACTTTGTTCTTATTTACTGACTAGCTGAACAAAGTTCATTAATTAATCTCAGAAATAAATAAAATTAATTAAAAAAAATAGGGACTTTAACAACTGTGCTCCTACAGCTTTGCTTTGTACATAGTAAGCACTCCATACGTCGTTGTTTAGCTCTACATAGTAGGTTGTAAGTAGGATGTTTTATTCTTTCATCTTTAAATCTCCCTGGGAACTTAACTGTATATGTGAATTGATATGGCAAAGATTATTTGTTTGGGGTTTTAATTAATACTCTATTCTAATTGTTTTCAGATTAATAATGTCTGAATCATTTAAATCTTAGTCTTGTAAATTCAATATTATAGGAATAAACTACATTTTAATAGCAAATACTGAAACACTTTTATAACAGGTTATTTTTCTTACTTATTCCAAATTCTGTCTTTGTCTACTCTTAGAGATAACTGTAATGCACTACATCAGCAAAGATTCCATTATTATACATTTCAGTAAATGGATTTTGCAGTGAGTTATAGAAAATAAATTGGTTATACAGAGTAACAGTGTTCTTAAAGTAGTTCTAGTTAAATACTAATTATTTAGTGCTTACTCATTACTAACACTTCCTGTTGTGTTTCTTCTGGCATTGTTCCAATTTCCTCAGGGTGTCATAGCCTTGAAGGAATCAATCATGGCTGAACCACCAGGTTGGGTTACCACTGTAATATGGTGAGAGGAGGGGCCTAGAGTTGACTTACATATTCTGTTCATTTCTTTAAGTTGCCTGACAATACCACCTCTCTTTTACCCTTTTTTCCTTTGTAGGGCCGTCCACATCATGCCCTGTTCCTAAAACCAGGTCAAATAGGTGTTGAATTTTAAATCATCAGTACATCCACAAAATATGAAAATGTAAGGATTGTTATTCTATTGCAGATGTAAAAGTTTTTTCTCTTACAAAAATTATAGGGGATGGAGTGTTAGATCTCTCTACAAAGAAAACCAGCATAAAATCTGAAGAGTCATCCGTATGTGATCCTCCTTCTGAAAATTCAATGGCTGGGTAAGCAATATCTAGGAAATACACTTAAATTAAATGTTAATGTTGTACTCACTTCGGCAGCACTTATTCTAAAATGTTAATGTAAAAAGATCTCTGTAGAGAACTCTTAATACTATGTAGTATTAAGCTGTGTAGTACTACATATTTACTTTTCCTTCAGAATGTTTGTCACTCATAAGTGTCTCTCTCTCATACTTTCATTTGTCCTTTCTCTTTCTTTATTCTTTTCTGTTAAAGAAAAGTTATCAGAACAATCACCAAACTTCAATTCGTGTTACTAAAATGAACTACCAATTCAATCACAGAACACAAACTAAGAAGCAGGACGAGTGAAAGAACTTTAAATACTCAAGAGGCAATTATAAGGGAAATATGTCATTCTAATATTTAATTTTTTAAATAATGAACAATTTCTAAAAATGCTGTACTTACTAATTCTAAAGCAAGCATGTGTTTATAGACTTTTTCATCATGCTTTACATGTGGTGGCAAACAGTTTAATACAGCTAGTAATCACCACAAAAAGTCCTTTCATGTTTTTAAAATTGTCACTAAATTAATTTAAATAATTACTAGTGAGATTCTGTTCTGTTGGATTCTGGGAATTTTTTGGTGAGTTTTACATCTTTTCATTAGCTGCATATAAATCTTTTGTCCCAATTAGATCTGAGGTGTAATTTTTTTTTAACTAAGGCTGTGGTAGTACTCGAATCATAAGATGTAGCAAACTTTAAAGATTACAAAAATGTATTTGAAACAGAAATAACATATCTAAATTGAAATTATTCATATACAGCTTTTATCAGATTCTAAATTTTAAGTAGTGGAAAATTAGTCTGTGGAATATGAGATGTTTGTGTTTGGAAATATTCTTGCTACTACAAATTTCCTTTAAATGGGTTGACTCTTTTATTACTTGTTTAGTGGTAACGTCACGTTTCTACTAACAAAAACTCCTTTAGGATTTGGGTATTTTTATAATGGAACTCTAATTGTATAGTAAAAATTATAAGTGTTGCTCTGCAAGCAGCTTTCAGAGGAAAAGCAATATCATGAGAATATTTTTACAAATACTCAGTTAGGATTTTATGTTCTTGGAAGGTCTGCCCATTGAGGCCACTGTATCATTGACACATTGTCCTAGCAGGACTTAGCGTTTGCTTTGATAAGGAGTAGCTCTGCATCTCACAGACTTAAAGTGTCTTTAGCAGTGATGTTACCTAAGCAAGGAGTGTAATAAAGGAGTGGACCCTCCCCTTCCATAGCTGTGTGAGAGTCTCTCATACATCAGTTTACCATCGTTTCATTCCATCCATCCAGGAGACTACACAGAAACAGAGAGGACTATGTGGAAAGAAGTGCTGAGTTTGCAGATGGTTTGCTCTCAAAAGCTTTGAAAGACATTCAGTCTGGAGCACTGGACATAAATAAAGCAGGCATACTTTATGGCATACCTCAAAAAACTTTACTTCTCCACTTAGAAGCCTTACCAGCAGGGAAGCCTGCATGTTTTAAAAACAAAACTCGAGATTTCAATGATAGTTACTCATATAAAGACAGTAAAGAAACTTGTGCAGTGCTGCAAAAAGTAGCCTTGTGGGCAAGAGCTCAAGCAGAGCGCACAGAAAAAAGTAAACTCAACCTACTTGAAACCTCAGAATTAAAATTCCCAACAGCTTCCAGTTACCTCCATCAGTTAACTCTACAGAAAATGGTTACTCAGTTTAAAGAAAAAAATGAAAGCCTTCAATATGAAACTTCAAACCCTACTATACAGTTAAAAATTCCTCAGCTACGAGTAAATTCAGTTTCAAAATCACAACCTGATGGTTCTGGTCTGCTGGATGTTATGTATCAAGTTTCCAAAACCTCTTCAGTTCTAGAAGGATCAGCTCTCCAAAAACTGAAAAATATACTCCCTAAACAGAACAAAATAGAATGTTCTGGGCCTGTAACTCACTCAAGTGTTGACTCGTACTTTCTACATGGGGACCTCTCTCCTTTGTGTCTTAATTCTAAAAATGGAACAATTGATGGAACCTCTGAAAATACTGAAGATGGATTGGATCGAAAAGATAACAAACAGCCCAGGAAAAAACGTGGCCGCTATCGGCAATATGATCATGAAATAATGGAAGAGGCAATTGCAATGGTAATGAGTGGAAAAATGAGTGTTTCCAAAGCACAAGGAATTTATGGGGTACCCCACAGCACTTTAGAATACAAGGTAAAAGAAAGATCTGGAACACTGAAGACTCCTCCGAAGAAGAAGCTACGATTACCAGACACTGGGTTATATAACATGACAGATTCAGGGACTGGCAGCTGCAAAGCCAGCAGCAAGCCTGTGTAGATGACTTTTTAGGAAACTGTTGGGGTGTGTGTGTGTGTGTGTGTGTGTGTGTGTGTGTGTGTGTGTGTTTGTGTGTGTTTGCGTGTATGTGCACAGGTGTGTATTTGTGTGTCTACATACACACATGTGGAAATTACAAATGCTCACTCTGACAGGAGACATAAATTTTACAGTTCAGAAACCACTTACATGCCTTTTGAAAAAGATTTATTCAGGGTTTTCACTGTGGACAGAATTATATAGTTGCTTATTAATTCTGATAGTTTGTATTTAATCCTTGTATAAATAGGTGAAAAGATTCAGGTTTTCTTTAGTAGCCAATAGCATAAATGTGGGAAAACAAGTAATTGTCAAGTGAAACATTTTTTATTGGTGAAAGAACATTCTAGCCATTCAGTTGAAACATCATATAATGGAAATATTAATAATTTGTACACATTTTTACATAACATGCCTACAGTTACTGTAAGTATGACAAAGAACCAATCAAAGTTGAATAAACAGCTATCTCCGTACCAAGAATAACTAGTATATACAGTATTAATGCACCACAGTGCATTCTATGGAATACAAAATGCACTCAAGTGCATCCACCAGGAATAGAAAACCTTAAAGGATATGTATAATAACATTTAATATTTATCATTTAATTGTTGATTTAGCAGGAAGTTGGGGTTTATAAATATATAGTTTAAAGAGGAAAAAAACTGACATAGTTAACCCCAGCAGCTATAGAATCCTTTAATATAAGATGGAATACTAAAAAAGTAATTTAAATTTAATTATTAAAATACTTTTAATTTTGTTTTTCATTTGAAAAATAAGCTAATGTGTAAGGTTAGAAAAGAAAGTTGGAATGCAACTTAGAGCATGTTTATAATGTGCACAGAAAAAGCTTGAGAATGATAATTTTGGTTTAAATGTGCTGGTTAGTTGATGTTATGACTACTTTAAAGTTTAAGGATTGTGACACACTCCTATTGAAAAACCTCAGTGTAACTTTAATATATTTGCTGCTGTGACATTTCAAAACATTTTCAGTTTATCAAAATGAATTACAGATTTCATTTTGGTGGGCGATACATTATCATTTTGCTAATAACCAAATTTGCAGTTTGTTCAGGGTCTTGAATAGATTTACAGATACTTAACACTGAAGCTGTTTTGAACTTTCAGTAATGTAAACTCTTTACTAACTGGGTAGTTAGAAGCTGGGCAGTGCATTTTAACTTTTACTAGACTCAAATGAGACCAGTAATTTTTATAAAACCATTTTAAAATATGGGTTCAGAGTATTTGTATGGGTTTATGGAGTATGAAGTTTTAGTAGTAAAATGTTATAAAGCATGTACCTCATATAAAGAATGAGGATTTGCTTTATAGATTTAGAATTCTTGAGTGCCCCCTTTTAGCTATTAAAATTCAGGTTCTGATCATTTTCCTAAGCCAGTTTTTCTAAGTCTCGAATTCTTACAGCTGAATTTAAAAAATAAGTGCACCTTGTCAAATACTTGTGTTTCTACACTCGTGTTTGTGTGTATTTAATAATTGCATTTATATGTAATTATTCAGCTATTAAATTTTAAAACCACTTACATGTATTTAAAGAAACTGAAGAATGAGAAAATACATAACCAGGTAATTATTTGGTCTCTGAGGTCTGTATTTTCAGCTGTTAATTTTACCTACATACTAGGGTATGAATCTTGATTCCCCCCCAAGAAAATATACATATTAGATTACAAAACAGCATATGTCAGGGTCATCTTTCTTTTCAAAGAATTAAGCCATATTTTGTGAGGGCCAGGACTTGGATTATTAATATATTCCCCCTCCACCCATTGAAAAACAAAGTTACAAAAAAGAATGCTTCAAAATCAGTTTTATTGACTTCTTTATACAGAATTTATTTACAGAACTTTGGGAGCTCAAGTGCATTATGTAATGTTAATACTGTACTGAGCTTTTTTATTCCTCACATTATATTTACATTGGTAAATTGACCGAGACATTTATAGTAAAGGGAAACTTACAGAACACTTTTATATCATTTAAAAGATGACCTGACCAAAAACTTTACAGGATTCATAAATCAGGGATCATTTGCTATTGAATTCACAGTGATCAGTAGTTTTATAGGTGATATTGTAGTTAATTTGCAGCATTTTAGTACTTGTATTATTTATTTTTGGTCAGAAATAGTAAATTAAAATATTTTTTGATAGTTTATAGGTAATGGTCAACCCATAACTTTTAAAAGAAACAAAATGTTTCTATAACTGAGTTAACTTTTTGATTATACAAAATAGAAAAGGCAGGGAAATTTATGGGTTCCCCTTCTCCCCAGTGGTTTTATTAAGATGTTCTTTATGTTAAACTTTCAAAGTACTTTATAAGTTTAGTTACCAGTTACTACTTAACTGACAATTTTCTGAAAAGTCCAGTTTCAGCAGACGTTAATGAAGGTGAAAGCATCTCATGTTGGCTTTCAACTTATTTGAATGTTCCTCAAGTGTTTTATATTTAAAATTAAAAAAAGAAGGAAAAGAAAAAACAGTGCCTCTGTTTTTAGAAAACTACTGCTCAGTAAAGTTGTTTAACCATTTCTGGTAGCTAATGAGAATTTTATATTAAATTGTATACTAACTTTAGTGATACTGATTTTTTAGTTGTTTACAGTACAAATACTTGTGTTTGTTTTTTAATTGCAGTATTTCCATTGTCGCAGTAATTTAGTAAAACTCTGTGGCTGCCTTGATTTTGACAGATTTTGTTAATATAAACTGATTGTTAGGCAATTAGTTATATTTATGCATAAATCAATTGCACTATAATTCATGAATTATTTATTACAATATTTTCTAATGAATTAATGTATCTGTCTTGTGTTGTAAACGTACTGTAATTCTGTTCCTACTTTGTGTTATATATCTAAATCTGATTGTATGAATTTTAATTGTTCAGTTAATGTGTTTCTAGGTTGTAATTTGTAGTAAAGCACTTCAATGCTTTTGCACTTAAATTTACAACACTGTTGGTGTGTGATTAATTTACTCATTCAGTAAAAGAAAAGAAAAAAATGACTATACTGAATTCTTTGATTCCTTGGAGGAAGATTGTTAAAAAATAGTGTTAGAAACTGGCATTTTGGAAGAAATATTCACCAGCAAACATCTGATGGAAAAAGGAGGATAGTAACAAAAATAAGGTGCCTGGGTTTATAAATCAAACAGGAAAGAATTAGAGAAAATATTAACAACAAACATGAAATCAACGAAAAGTACAACTGTAGGGCCTTCATATAATTACTTGAAAATAAACTCTAGATTGGAGACATGCACATGTTTATTCACACACACTATGTTTTTCTTTGAGATTCTAATATAGAAATAAAGAAAAACTTTGAGCTCAAATAAATATACTTTAAAAATCTATAAGAATTTAATTGTCCTCTGTGATATATAAGATTGAATCTGATATCTGAATAGCTAATAAGCACCTATATTAAGCTATTGTTCATGGTTTTGGGTGAGAGAATTATTAGTCACTAGTATTTTAACATTTCCATTATTAAAATTATTTAAACAATAGGAAAATTCTTCCTTTAAAATAAAAATTTCCTTGGAATGTCAGAAAAGTTATGAAATCAGTGGTTTTCACAATTTTATGAGTATAAGCAAATTAAAATTGTAACATTTTTTCATATTAACCTTTCCTGGTTTTAATCATTTCTGTATTAACAGGACATATTTTTACTGTTGGAAATTGGGCACAGGGCTTTGAACGTGCTAGATGCACACACTCCTAGCTCCTCAGTACTTCTGTGCACATCACTTCACTAACAGAAAAGTGCCTTTGAGCATTTTAGGGACTGTTAGGAAAGCATACTATGAAATACAATTGACACCTTTTTTTCCACAGACTTATAAATTCTCTGGTTTATTATTAGTTCATAAATTTATTGGTAAATATGCTGAAGAGGCGATCGAACTACTTTAGGAACTGGAGCATACTTAACAGAATACTTTAGCTTTTCTTTTGCTTATCTGAAATTACAAATTTTAATTTACTGGAAAAGAATATAATTATCTCCAGATACTCGATGGCTATCATTTTATATTGCCATTGCGCTCTACCTTTTAGCTTTCTGACATTGGATCTTGAGTTATTTCTGTTATTTTTCTCTCTTAACCATTACAAAATTTATTTTAAAAAATATTTTCAGAGGAGGATACTGGGGTTACATATATTCTGTCCTGAGCCTTCACTGAATCTAAAGACTTTTGTTTGGATTTCAGTCTCTTTTCAGTGTTTGCTGGTCTTACTAATACATTGGTAGAATCCGATGAAGTTATTTTTTTCCAAGAAAGCTTTGATCACGTACTTAGAGTTTGCTTCAGTGTTCTTACTACCTAATTTTTATAAATTGTAAATGAACTACATAATTATCTGTGAAATAAGTTATGCCATTTTTCAGGGAACAAAATAAAAATATTAATTCCTCTGCTTGTTTTAAAAGGAAAGTCCTTTAATTTTTTAATACCAAGAATATCCAACCCTTTATTTAAAAAGTTGTACCTGTTTTAATCAATTACAACTCTAAATAAATTTTTATAAGCTAGGAACTATGGACAAGAGATGTACTAAATCACAAGATCAAGACTATTTCCATGTACAGAGTTTGGTGATATGTTTAATTAAAATGGATACTTTTCTGAAACAGAATTCCTTTAATATATTTTATTCTTCCTGCTGCTGGTATTGGATTTTTTAATTATAGGCTTCTATATTGGTTGATAAGCAATCCTGGCTCTTAGCAAAAGTTAGATGCATATTAGTTTCTGCAATGGAGCATTTTCTAGTATTTGAAATTTATAATTAGGTAAGTAATACATTTAGTTTTCCTGTACTTTACCTTAGTTTTAAAATAAATTAAAAATAGGCATAATTTTTAAATAGCTTTCTTTTTTTCTTTTATTTTCTTACTAGGTTAAAATGCCTACAGCTTAATTTTAGAAAAAAATATTCTCATATTTATATGAAATCTGAATTCCTTAATTTTCCTCATGGCTATGTAGTGCTCTCTCTTATTAATAATTTCATTTTCACTACCTGGCAAAATACTTTAAATAAAAATAATATTGTATTCCTTATTTTGCTTATTTGAACTAACATGGATTGCTAATTGTTGAAATAACAAAATGTCTACCAAAATTTTAACTTCTGCTGAAGCACTTTCCATTAAATATTAATAGATTCAAAATAATTTATTACAAATATATGAGTGTAATCATCAACTTTTATAGTGCAAAAGTCCATGCTTTGACCCTTGTGTTTTGTCATTGGATATTATCAGTGCTTCATCCTATTTTCACTGAACAGTAATCAAGATGTCATTGCAGCTCCATCTATGAGTCAGGAGTCCAACAATAACCAAATACGTCATTCACACACTGTCAGAATTTTAACTCCTTATCATGGTATTTTTGCTATAATTCATTTTTTGTTTGATTTTTATTTTTAGTTCAACTGTTGATGCAAAGTCAGAGGAAGCTACTAAAATGGAAAAAGGAAAATCAGCATTAAGCAAAATTTTGGAATCTTTGTGCATACATCACCAGCAACAAGTTTTGGCTATGTTGAGATTTCTAGTCCAAGAGCAGAATGCTGCTTCTCTTTGCTGTTGTAATCCATCATGTGCTATGTCTTCAGACTCTCAAAAGCCCTTATTTGAAGATGCTGTACATGGTCTCTTCTGTAGCTGTGAATATAGACTGGCAGAAGGAGGGTGTTTACAAACTGAAAGACAAAGCCCTGGTTTAGTGCCTCTGCCAGTCTGTATTAAAGAACTACATTGTGTATCTTGCCAAACTGTAACTATTGAACAGATTAAGACAGTAATGAATAGAGGTATTGAAAACAGTCATAATTCACACAGGTGCCATTCTGGACGATTAGCAAAGTTTCACTCCACAAAATCAGCCTTTCATAGCCCTCTTTTGTCAAGGGAAGTATATGATCTTCCAGTCAGTCTTAAAGATGTCTATAGATCTCGAAGTCCCTCACCTCTCAGTTTTAAAGATACTTGTAGATCTCGAAGCCCCTCACCCCTCAGTCCTAAAGATGTCTGTAGATCTAGAAGCCCCTCACCCCCACCATTATCACCTGTACAGACTGAAGGATTTGAAAAACTGAAAGACATCATCTCAGAGCTTTCAACCTTAGAAAATAACAAACTTGAGACAAACGCTAATCAGCCTCCCTCTCTAACACCAGCAGAGATAAACATTAACAGGGGTGATCATGACAACAAAATGTATAAAACTAAGAAGTCCAGTAATGCTGATTCTGTCTTCATTGATCCCAGCAATAACTATACTACAAATCATGAAAAAGGTGAAACAGCTGTTATTTTTCAAGGTTTAATGGAGCGCATTAATGAAAAATTAAAATCAATAGAAACCACAGATATGTCAAACGTCATAAAATTGTCTAGCAATGATTGTAATACAGATAATGATTTGAAATTGGGAGATTTAATAACATCTCTCTTGCACAATGCAAAGGCCAATGATTATAGTTTTATGGAATTACTGAGCGAACATGCTACAAATGTAGAAAATAAAATTCAAACAAGATTTCAAAAACGTCAACAAACCTTATTTGCAATGCACAACTCTCCTGATTCACCTATGATTAGAAGGCAGTCTTTGCAAATAAAAAGAGAACTTGCTAGTCTTGATGAAAATTTTCTAAGAAAAAAGTACAATGAAAAAAATTCAAGAAAATTGGCACGCTGTGATAGGATATTCTCACTGAACAAAGAAGAATCCCAACATTGTCAAGAGCCTTTACAAAATCCTAAAAGCCTCCGAGATACAAGTTATGCAAAAACACCATTTTCATCAAATGATGCAGCACAGCCATTCCAGGTGCCTTTCCATAGTTTAGAAACTAAAACCAGCCAAGAGAACTTGGTTTCTGATCAATTTTCAGAAAATCTTAGAGCTGCTTCATCTGAGAAAATAAGCCAAAGAAAATCCTGGGGGAAATCTGCAGCTGAGAAACAAACTTTACAAAATAATAGAGAGAGTCTACAACTAGAAAATAATAAAATACCTTTGAAAAGCGATGCTCCTGGACTTCTGAGCAGAGCTAAACGAAATATTGTGCCTCCAGGGTGGTATTCTATATATGTAACAAATAATTTTGTTTTCAAAAAAGTCCCTGAGGACAAAAGAATAGCAGAATTCATACAAAAAAAAGAGCCAGTGAAAAATAATCCACTTGAAAGTTCCCAAAATATAGACTTAAACAAAATTGCAAGGAATTCCAATTTACAAGTTGTTGTGGAACGTTTGGAAGACACAATAAGCATGGCTCAAAAGTCTTGGAATAATCAAGCATTATCTGAAGGGTATAGAGCATCCAAGAAAACAGTAGAAACTGATGGTAAAGACCAAAACACTGGGAGAAATTTGACTTTGACTCTCAGTCGAATGGCATGCAAAGAACAGGGTTTATCAAAATCTGTGACAGCATCAAGCAGTACTGGAAATCATGGAATACCTGTAATGGACTTGAATACCAAGAGACTTGATAATCCAAAAAAGGCACCTGTTGTACAGAGAGGTAACATGATACCCAGTTTTGAAAAGAAACCAACAAAATGTGAAGGTATCAAAAGCACTCCTGTATCTAACTATTCTAGCCCTATCAAACTCATGTTTTTATCTGAGATGAAAAGCAGTGAAGGGATCAAATATACTTTAACTTCAGTCAGTACTTCACAATCAGATGCTGATTTTTCTCAAAAACATACAGTTCATCAGGCAATTGGAAGAAAAACAGAAACAAAGAAAGACATCTCAAACACTAGGTTTGAAAATTATAGTTCTAACAATTATAATACTGACTGTCTTCAAAGAGAAATAAAGAAATTTGGTTGTGTAAAAGCAACTGCAGAATCCTCTATGGTGTTTGCAGACAATTTAAATGTTAAGCCACAAGAAGACCCTAAGGAAAAAGCAAGTGGTGCTGCTGATTTATCATTTAAAAGGAAACCTGGCAGACCCAAAAAGATAGGTCCTCAAGTTGTGAAGCAGATTAAACGGCCCATTGGCAGACCACCAAAACCTAAAACCAGTCAAACAGATGTCACTATTTGCCAAAATGAGTCCTTCAGTGCTGGAAAGAAAAGTTCAGAATCTCTCATATCAGAAGTAAAAGAAAGTATTTGCAAAAAGAGTATAATAGTTACTGTTATTTATGGAAGGTCGAGAAGGACTAAAAGGCATGTTTCTGAAGGAAGTATAGGCATCAGCAGTATTTCATCATTGAACAATGTTACTGACTTTCCAACTGACTCTAATCGTCTCAGAAATATTAAAGAGCATGAGATTGGCTGTGGTGAAAGTGTAAGTGCTGTGCCAAGACTGACTGCTGAAAGTGAGGTCTTGGGTTCTGACTTTGAATATGTTAGACCTATCAAAAGCAAGTCTGTGATCCCTCACCCTTCCAAGAATGTTGCTCGACCAATTCACAAGCCTATGTCAATAATTAGGAAGCCTGGTAGACCAGCAAAAGTGAAAATCTCTGGTATATCTGTGACTGTTAGTAGAATTTCACCTCAGGAAAGAGAAATCAGCATTAGCAACTGCTTACCTCCTTTAGAACAGGAGTACATGCTAGAGAAAACTCAACTGGAAGAAAAGTTTGATCAACAGCACAGTAAGATAGGTAAGACAAGAAACATTCATGTTGACAGGTTTAAGAATGAATCAAAAAGCATTATTGGTGTACCTCAGAGGCATTCAGTTAGGGCTAGGAAACCATCCTTGCATTTCTTACATTCATTGGCATCTTCTGGCTCGCTCATTTACAGAAATTCTCTGCTTCATAAATCATGTAAACTCCACTTGCAGAAAGGCAAAATTCTGAAGAAAAAACATGGGAAGTCAAGTTTAAAACTAGCTTCCAAAGATACCCCAGGAACTAGACGTTCAAGGAATGCAAAAAAATTTTTGGAAGATAACAAATTAATACCCATTTCTGAGGTGTCCTTAGACCCTATAATTTCATCAAACCCTTTACACAGGTGGTGGGCTACTTCTACTTCAAATGATTCATTATTAGAGGAATTGAACAATAGATTTGAGCAAATAGCAAATGCATGGGTACAAGTGAGTGGAGATGAAGCTCAAGATTTTGCTCATAAAGCAGAATCTGTTGAAAGTGATCATTTCAAAATAGCAAGCCCTTTGGAAGCCTGTTTTTTAGAACTTGAAGTTTCACCTGTAAAAATGCTTTTTCAGAAAAAATATAATCTGAATGAACTCTGTACCTGGTTTATGCAAACAACAGAAACACAGTCTCTTTCATTAGTTAGAAAAGCAAATGCTCGAAACCCTTTGGAAGTAATAAATACCAAGGGCATTAAGTTAGGCATGAAATATTGTGATTTGAATGCCAGCCCCTTCAGGAAGCACTTTAAAAAATTTGCACTCTCTTCTCCTTCAAAATCAGCAGCAAAGTTACATGTACTCCATAAAATGGTTGACTCACCACTCTTGACTGTGAAAAGTAATTTAACAGTAGCTAGATTAAAAAGGACTGAGTTTAAGAGGTTGCACCTTGAAAAATGGAAAAGAGGGAGAAAGCCACACAGCCATGGAACAGTTGACTGGAACTCTAAAAGAAGGAATTTAAGATTTTTCTGCCAGGATCAATTTTTAAATAAGACTGAGAGGGAGAGAGATGCTGACACACCATTCTATGGAAAAAACGTAGTAGGTAACCAGTGGACTTTGCCACCCAGAACAAGGAATGACTTTCTAGAAAAGAGGGTGGCAGTGCCTGAGTTCAAACAACTTGCTGGTCTAAAGAGTAAATTTATGTCAGAAGCAAAGGAGAATGGAACAGATTGTAGCCAAAAAGGCTTTGAAAGAGGACCAACACTAGGAAATGTGTGTCCCAATAATTGGAGGTCAAAAACCTTAAAAGACTGTAGAATATTTTTGAGGAAGATCAACTGTCTTGAACACAGAGATACTTTTAAGCTAAATAAAATAATTTACTCTCCTGAATCTGCTGACAGTGGAAGTAATCATCAGGCACAACCAGAAGAATCAAAGCATTTTAATTTAAGGTCCCATTCTACCAGGCAAATTTATTTTAAAGAGCAAAGTAAAGAAAGAGAAAATGCTAAAGCAAATAGTCCTGCAAGTGACAAACTGACTGACAAAGTTGGTAGTAGTAACTTAGGTAAATGTGTTAACTTTGACAAAAATTCTTCTGATAATTCTGAAGCCCTTGGTAAACTGAACAAGAGAAAAAGACCAGCATGGAAGACCACAGAAATGTCAGCAAAAAGACATAAACAACAGTCTTGCAACAATGGACCAATGCAAACTATTTTACAAAATCTCAATTAGGTAAGTTTTTCTCTACTTAATTTAAAGTTTCATTGTAGGTGCTTTCAGTAAAGCATGAAAGAGAGGTAGGAAAGAGACAGTGATTCAGTTTTTATTTCTAAAATAGTTGAACAATCTTAAATTTTTGGCACCTAGTTTGAAACTCGTGGAATTTGGTGTTTTTACATGTATGAGTCCACTGCACCTCTCAGTGTGTCTGGAATTTCAAGCACATGAAAATATGTTGAATAAAGACAAAAGCTTCTTTAAAATACGCCATGAATATGCAAGTTCTATTACCGGCTTTTGCATTTGATAGATCTAGAATAGATAGAAAATCAGAAAACAGTTTGATAGAATGAATATGACATTATAAATAAAAATGTACTACTGCAGGGTAATATATACTTATTCTGAAAAAATAACAACTTTTGAGATCATACCAGAAAAAGCTGAGACTATCTCATTCAAGACTATAACATGCTGCAATCCTAGAGTGTCCGTTTTCTTCCCAAATTGTTACACCATTTGCAATGCTGCTTTGAAACTTACTTTAAAGCTTTACTTATCTGAAAAGTTGTATACTAGAGGCTGGAGAGATGGCTCAGCAGTTAAGAACACCAACTGCTTTTGCAGAGGACCCGGGTTCGATTCCCAGCACCAACATGGCGGCTAAAAACCATCTTTAAGCTGGGCATGGTGGCTCACGCCTTTAATCCTAGCACTCAGGAGGCAGAGGCAGGTGGATCTTTGTGAGTTCAAGGCCAGCAGGTCTACAGAGTGAGTTCAAGGCCAGCTGGGGCTATAGGGAGACCCTGTCTCAAAAAAAGACAAAAAAAATAAAAAAGAAGAAAAGTTGTATACTATTGTTTTTTTCAGAAAATCAGCAAGTATGTTAAATGGGTTTTTATATCAACTCTTGAGCTCATTTCTGCATGTAGGAAGAACAAGTCATTGTTACAATAATGATAAGAATGCAAACAAAAGTTAAGCATAAAGATTTACTTTATTAAGTTATACTGACTTGACATTGGTACCCCAGGGAAACTATTACTTTTTAGAATCTAGCCAAATGATTCTATGAGCCTGGTAGTAGTTGTCAGTCTAGCCACTTTCCATATGCTTATTTAGTAGGTGCTAAACAATGCAGGAGATTAGAAGGCTGGGAGACCTTACAGAGGATCACCTCACCATGAAAGAATACCAGGTTATATTTGGAGACAAGAATATATTTTATTATTTGAGTTCATTTTTTACATGGTATATCTTAGGGGAGATCTTTGGAGACCTTGAGAAGTACTAGTGGCTTACTATAGTAAATAATATCAGGTCTCATTAAAATATTAAAAGCAGAGGTTTAATAGGTTAATGATTTTTATGCCCCATCCCAAATTCAATTAACTGAATAATTTTAAAATACCTAATTCATTAGTCTGAAATGGAATGATTAAAATTTCAAATTACCTAACATGAAATGACTGAATACTTAAAAGAGATCAAAGCAGAATCTCCATCATGAATCTTAAATGAAACTGTAAAGAAAGTCTTGGTTATGGTTCTCAAGATACCTAAAAATAACATCATAACAACCATGTAAAGAAAAAAAAAGGAAAAATACCTGATAATGATTTAAGTTTATAATTCAGCTAAAATATGCATAGTTTCATGAAGAATAAAATATAGTTTCAGTTTAAATTCTATGTATCTTCATGCAGTTACATATCAAAAGTGATTTTGCATTAATTTATTTTACAACAGAACTGTGTTTTATTCTTTCAGGAACTCCTAAACCATTATATTTTCCTAAGAATAAAATATAAACTTCAATATTATTCTTCACCCCACCAAACATGAGATCATCCAAGAACAATAAGAGTATATTTAAATATTATATTTTGCAAATTAATTTTAAAATCCTTTTTGGGTATTTAAAAAATATTAGCATCATATGAAGACTTGGTTTTCATCATTTTCACTTTAAAATTTATTAGTACTGTTTCCTGTTCTGCTTAAAGTTTTATTCATCTTTACTGATAACTTTCCTTATTTATTTTTTAACATTCTTTTTTAATCAACAAGATCATTATTTTTATAAAATTGTATTTATAACAGTATTTGTTGTATTTATCTGATTTTGATGTTTCTTATAGTGTTGTTGTTTTCTCATTATTCTTGGTATTCCATACTTCTTTTTGCCCTCTTGGAAGTGACACTAAAACTCATCATTGGTTTTATATGTATTTTACTTTTCCATAAAGTTAGTAACTAAAAACTTGAAAGACTGTTAACAGGATTTTTCTAGATATATTCTTAGGACAATGTGCATGGTGAATTTTTGAATATTTCTATTCATGAAAAATATTGTTTATATCATGAATGTCTTGCATTTGTACATTTTGATATTAACTGTTCAGATACGGTTTAATACATCAGATTTTAGTACATTTGTAGTGCTCTGTATTAAATGTAGACACAGGAAGAAAGAAGGAAAATGCATTTCTATCCAATTATATTTATACTATTTAATGAATGGCTAAAATGTTCTTAGTCACTGTGGAAGGCCCAGAAAGTTCCTTTTCCATCTAAATGAAAAAAAGGTGTACACATTAACATAAATAAAGTGTATTTTCTTTTATGCCTTAAGTAGAATATTATACGTTTAAAGATAATAGAATAGTTTTTTCTCTTATGAAGCTTAACATCTTGTGAAGGATAGAAAAATGAAATATTTATTGAAAAGGATGAGTTGTGTAACCAAAGGCTTGACTTGTAGGAACATGTAAGTGGGAAATTAAACTTGGATTTATCCAATATTGTTGTATACAAATAAGCTCAGACGTTGAAACCCTCAAATACTAGCAGCTAGCAAGTAGAGAAATTTACATAAAGAAAATAAGCTCATTTGAACATAATTTATCAGAGCTAAGGTACTACATAGGAATTATGGATTGGTCAGTCTGAGGATAGAAAGTCATAAAAGACAAAACTCCTGGGAGAAGCATAGTTCAGATGGTGAGGTCAACATCATTTAATAGGCAAAATGTTTTAAACCCTAATAGGAGAAATAGAAAAAAAAAAATGTATAGAGGTCTATGAAGTAAAGTCAGTGTCTTAACTAAAAGTGTAGGTAATAAAGGAAAACATCCAAGAGTTTTCCTTGAACATCAGGAGATCAGCCTTCATTGGGATAAAAGAATACTTTGAAGGGTTCACTTTTAACTGTGAGGATTACATGTATTTAGCAAGATGTCTAAAGATTCCATTTAAGAAGCAGATAATATGAATCTGTTGTCCAGAGACAAGGCTTCAAGTGAAAGGGAAACTGGATTAGTTAGCAAATTAAGTCTCTGGAGTGGGAGAGATCCCTCAATGTAAAATTGTGCCAGACACTGATGTGGGTATTTGGTCTTAAAGCTGGCGTTGGACCATTGATTGCTGTTCTCCTTTACTAGCTCGAGTAGTGCTTGCCAAAGCCGTAAGAACTAGCCTTCAGGGGAGGTGGCTCCCTGGTCATTTCCAGTTCCATTCCTCCAAATGGCAGCTGATTACCATTGGGTGAGGAAGAATTGTTCTTAAGTCAATTAAAATGAACCTTGAAATGGTTCCAGTGCATCTAGTACCAAGAGGTTATCTTCATTATTAATGAGAGAACAGCTTTGGTAACCTAATATCTTAAGTCGAATCCAATGCTAGATGAGTAAGTGAAGGGAAAAGTATAAATTACCACAGGAAATTGTGGCAATAGGTAGGTAGGTAGCATGAGCGGAAGTTAAAGGTGAGTTTATGAAAATGTTGAATGTCAGTGAGAAGACCCAGTGAAAAAAAAAAGGTTGAATATCAAAATGAGAAAGCAAGCAATAAAATGGAACTGAAACCCTGGAATTGATTCTTGATTATAGGATGGAGGGGCAATTAGATTTTATCTCAAATAGAGGTTCATATTTCATTTTAAAGCCAAGTAGGGCTGGAGAGATGGCTTAGTGGTTAAGAGTGCAGACTGCTCTTGCAGAGGACCCAGGTTCGATTCCCAGCACCCACATAGCAGCTAAGCACTGTCTTTAAATTGGGCATGGTGGCACACGCCTTTAATCCTAGCACTCAGGAGGCAGAGGCAGGCAGATCTCTGTGAGATCAAGGCCAGCCTCATCTACAGAGTGAGTTCCAGGCCAGCTGGGGCTACAGGGAGACCCTGTCTCAAAAAGACCAAAAATAAATAAATAAGAATGTGGAGATTAATTAGAGTTCATTTTCCATGAATTAAGAGGTAATCTGGGGAGTTTAGCCACTAAAGTACCTACTGTGCAAGCATTAGGCCATGATTTTGCATCCCCACCATGCGTGTAAAAGGTGGGCACTGTTATACACATCTGTACCTCTGCCACTGAGAAGAGAGAAAAGGCAAGATCACTGGAGCTCACTGCCCACCCCCACATTGGACTAGCCACATTAATAAGTTCCACTTTCAGTGAGATCCTGTCTCAAAAACTGAAGGAGAACTACAGAAGAACACACCTGAGATCTCTGGCCTTCACATACATATACGCACATGCTTAGTCATCCACATGTACATATATACATACTACATGAATATGTATACACACACACACACACAAGGTAACCTGGGAATAGTATGGTAGGATTAGGAAATATAACATTTGAAATAGCTATCTATAGATATATAGAATTGAACAGTGATGTTTTTCTCTCCGTTTCCAGGATGTTAACTTGAAGAAAAGTGAGCCCTCAGATTTAATAGTACTTGGGTTCATCATGCACGTAAAGCAGAAGGCCAAAGGAATCCTATCAGGAATATATCATTCTTTGAATAATAAGGAGCTATGTGATGAGAATTGAGTTACAAAAATGTTTTAATAGCACAAAACATAGATGTGAAGTTAGAGAATGAAATGAATACTTGATTATATGTAGTTTACACACACACACACACACACACACACACACACACACAGAGTTATTGATCGTTCTAGGGATTGAGCCCAGAGCCAAGTACACAATGGGCAGGTGCTCTACCACTGAGCTGTATCCCAAGCCCAAAAATACAGTATGACAGGGGCTAATTGCAGAAGTTCTTAAATTGATATTGCCCTAATATGGGATGTGACTAATGAAAAAAGTAATGCAAAACTTTGTTAATATCCATATCTTTTGAGTTCCCAAAGAAATTGTATGCCTATTCCTAACTGGTAAATATTTGGATGTAAATTCACAGACTTCAGATATATGTGAGATAAATGTTAAGACTAAGCACCCTAGTATGGACTTGAAGCTTATCCTATGGGGTGTAGAGATGGTTCAACAGGTAAGAGCACTAGCTGCCCTTGCAGAAGACCAGGGTTTGATTTCCATCACCCACGTAACAGCTAACAGTCCTTAATTCCAGTACCTGATGTCCTCTTCTGACTTCTGTGGTCATTGCATGATATGCAGTCTACATGTAGGCAACACACTCAAACACATGAAATAAAAATAATAAAATCTATTTAACATTCATGCTATAATATTAAATTTTCACAAACTATTCAGGCATTCATTTGAAACTTAAGATTCCAAGAACTTCAAAAATACTTTAACAGCTTATGTTTTGTCTTCTGTCCTCAAAAATGAGTTTCTTTCTTACATTCAGAATTCTGCTTTTCTCAAAAGTTCATAACCTATGAGTTATTTTAATGATAGACTCCTTCGGCTACCTGAAGCTAGAATTGAAAAAAATAATCTTTCTCTGATCCTACTTTTGAACATCTTTCCACATTCTTTTTTGTCTTGGTTCTGAGTTTTAATATATTTTTTATTTTTTGAGAATTTCATACATGAGTATTGTATTTGCATTATTCCCACCCTTCCCAGTGCCCCTCCAACTCCACCTGTGTTGTACCCACCCACACTATCTCACAATTTCTTGTCCTCTTCTTTAATATTACCACATTCTTTTGAAGATTGAACACAGAGGTTCTTTTAAGTTTTTGAGGTTGAAATGCCCCATTGCACAGAGTATTCTTATACATTATAGTATACACTATTATAGTTTTAACTATACATATACTGTTATTCAATATAATTATTACTTACTGGAAAAACTCTTCAGCTCAGAGTAGATGATTTTCTAACTTTAATTTTGATAGAAAAAAAAAAAAACTGCCCTAAGTGGCTCAGTTACCTTAGTCTTCCTTGCTATACAAGCATTTCAAAAGTGAATTCCAAGAGTAGCCTCCATGATGCTCTGTACACAAGGGGTTCAAATAGCAAATAAAACTGGAGAATGAGCTGTTCTTGTTTCTGCATGCCTGTAGTCCCAGTGCTTGAGAGGCAGAGGCAGGCGGATCTCTGTGAGTTCAAGGCCAGCCTGGTCTACGTAGCAAGTTCCAGGATAGCTGTGGCTACAGGGAGACCCTGTCTCAAAAAGATCCAAAAAAAAAAAAAAAAAATACATTGCCTAAACTTTACGTCACACAACAGGGAATATAGTTAATATAGTTTCCTGATGCACTTGTGCTATATCTTATTGTGATATTTCCAGAAGGACTGTTAATTTATGTATTATATTTAATGCTGTTCTACACAGAATAAAGAAATCCAAATAGGAGCTGGAGAGATGGCTCAGCAGTTAAGAACACTTAACTGCTCTTCCAGAGGGCCCTGGTTCAAATACAGCACCCACATGATGGGTTGTTACCCATCTGTAACTTCAGTTCCAATGGATCTGACACTCTCTTCTGGCCTCCATGGGCATTGGGTGATATGGGTGCATTTACACACATGCAGGCAATACACTCATACACATAAAATAAAAGCAATAAATAAAATTTAAAAAAGAAATACAAATAATAAGGGCTTTATCAAAATTTTGCTTATTTTGCCAAATACCCTTAAAACAAAGATAATCATATTTTGGTTATTCTACTTTTGCTTATTAGGAATATTCATGTTGAGAAAAGAAGAGGTGTGGTAGCAGTCAACTCAGATGCCTTTACTAATATATATTACAAACGAGAAAATATCTGACTATGATTTTAGGAAAACAGATCAGTGTCTTCTCAAGCATGAAGACATTCTCATATCCATTACACTTAGTTGGGTAAGAACTGGATAAGAGTGTTAGTGGACAGCTGTCTAGGTTGTTTCCAATTTCTGGCTATTATGAAAAGGATAATATAGGTGAACAGGTATTCTATAGTAGAGTATAGAGTCTGGGGTATATGCCAAAAAGAGGTATGGCTGGATCATATGGTGGATCTATTTCTAGCTTTCTAAGGAATCAACATGCCGATTTCCATAGTGGCTGCATCAGTTTGCACTCATACCAGCAGTGGATATGAGTTCCCCTACCTCCACATCCTTCACAGCATTTGCTGTTGTTTGGGGATCTTTGCCATTCTGAGGGGTAAAATGAAATCTCAAAGTGGTTTTAATCTGCCTTTCTCTGATGACTAAAGGTGTTTAACATTTTTAAAATACTTCTTAGTCAATTCTGTTTCAACTTTAGAGAACTCCCTGTTCAGCTCATTGTACCGCTTTTTAGTTGGGTTGTTTGGTTTGGGTTTTTTTATGTTTACTCTTTGAGTTCTCTGTGTATTCAAGATACCCTCTGTCAGAGGTATAGCTGGTAAAGAATTTTTCCCATTCTGTAGGTTGCCTCTTCACTTGAATGATGATGTCCTTTGAAGTACAGTAAGTAGCCTTTTAGTTTCATGTGGTCCCATTTGTCAATTGTTGGACCTGATGCTTGCACTATAAGAGTCCTGTTCAGAAAGTTCTTTCCTGTGTCTGTAAGTTCCAATGCATTCCTTTCTTTCTCTATCTGGATTCAAGGTATCCAGTCTTATGTTGAGGTCTGTGATCCATTTAGAGTTGAGTTTTGTGAATGGTGAAGGATAGGGATCTAGTTTCATTCTTCTACATGCCCTTTTCCATTTTGACCAGCACCATTTGTTGAACATGTTCTCTTTTTCCAATGTGTAGTTTTTATTCCTTTGTTAAAAGTGAAGTATTATGAATGTGTAGATTTAAATATGGGTCCTCAGTGCTACTGCTCAATGTGTCTGTTTTTATCCAAGTATCATTCTGTTTTAATTACTATACCTCTGTTGTATAATTTGAGATCAAAGATGGTAATTCCTCCAGCAGTTATTGTTCAGAATTATATTTGCTATCCTGGTTCTTTTTTGTGTTTCTGTTTGAAATTTGGGGTCATTTTTTCAATTTCTATGATGATTTGTGTTGGAATTTTAATGGGTATTGCATTGATTTTGTAGGTTGCTGTTGGTAGAATGGCAGTGTTCACAGTATTAATCCTACCGAGCCATGAGTATGGGAGATCATCCATCTTCTTCTATTTCTTTCTCTTGTGTCTTAAAGTTTTTATTGAACAGGTCCTTTGCTTCCTTTGTTATATTTATTCCAATGAATTTTAAGGATTTTGAGGTTATCATGAATAAGATTGTTTCTCCACTGTCTTTCTCAGTATGTTTGTTGGTGGAGTATAGGAAGGCTACTGTTTTTGCTTGTTTTACATACTGCTACTTTCTGTATTAATCACCTCTAGAATTTTTCTGATAGAGTATTTAGAATTTTTTAATACCATTTGCAAGTAAGAATACTTTGACAATCCTTTCCAATTTGTATCTTCTTTATCTTCTTTGTCTTATTGAACAGGAATGGAGAAAGTAGACATCCTTGTCTTGTTCCTGATTTTAAGAGGAATGATTCCAAATTTTCTCCATTTAGTGTGATGTTGGCTGAGGGCTCGTTGTGTATTACCTTTACTTTGCTGAGGTATGTCCCCTATGTGGCTAGGTTCTCTATGACTCTTATTCTGAACGTTTGTTAGATTAGGCCTTTCTTGGATCTGATGAGATGATCATGTGGTTTCTGTCCTTGTGGCTGTTTATGTAATGGTATACACTTATTGATTTATGTTATATTGAAACATTCCTACATCTCTGGAATGAAGCCAGTTTAATCATGGTAGATAGTCTGTTCTTGGATTCAGTTTTCAAGTATTTTATTGAAAAATTTTGCATCTGTGTTCATCAGAGAAATATTTTTTTTTTGAGACAGGGTCTCCCTATGGCCCCAACTGGCCTGGAACTCACTCTGTAGACCAGGCTGGCCTTGAACTCACAGAGATCCACCTGTCTCTGCCTCCCGAGTGCTAGGATTAAAGGTGTGCACCACCACACCTGGCTTAAAGACAGTATTTAGCTGCCTTGTGGGTGCTGAGAATCAAGCCTGGGTCTTCTGCAAGAGAAGTTGGCACTCTTAACCACTGAGTCATCTCTCCAGCCCCAGAGAGATTATTATATTTTTGTGTGTTAGGTATTTGCCTGGTATGGCTTCATAGAATAAATTTGAGATTGTTCTTCATTTTCTGTTTTATGGAATAATTTGAGGAGTATTGGTATTAATTCTTCTTTGAAGGTTTGGTAGAATTCTGCACTGCATCCATCTGGTCCTGGGCTCTTTTTAGTTGAGAGATTTTTAATTTCTCTATCTCATTGGTTGTTATGGGGCTGTTTAGAATCCTTATATTATTTTGATTTAATTTTGGTAGGCCATACATGTGGAAGAAGTTACCTATTTTTTTATATTTCCTAGTTTAGAGGTATATAGATTTTTTTTATTTATTATTTTTTTTATTTTTAAGGGATTCTACAATATAATGACACAGTTGTTTGCAGATAACATTGATGTTACTCAGTATGTCATACAATTAGGTAATTAGTACATTTTGCAAGTATCTATGTCCAAATTTTGAACAACCCAAGGTTCCCATAGTCCAGTTGGAGAAGCTTGTATGTACAGGCATGTTGATCAATCAGGAGTCCAGACTATATTCCTGTAGTCTCATGATTCACCCGTATCTCTCCACAGCCCTTACAATCTACCACGCCTCCTCTTCCGCAGTTTGTTCCCTGGGCTTTGGGAAAGGGGCACAAGTAGGTGAGAAGAAAACAGTCTTAATTTATTTGGAGTTGTCCTTTTGGACTCCAGTCTGTTCAGGTTGTTTCTCTTCATTGACAGCTTTTCCAGTGATACCCTTTTTAGTCATACTAACAAAGCATAAGCTATTGGATGTACAGGCATTTAAGCAGTACCAATTATTATGTCAAGCTAAGCTGTGAGCATAGACACAGATGCTTGGATGGTATGCTAATCCGCAAACTGTAGTTTCCCTATAAAGAGTGACAAGATCTTATTGTGGCTTATAACATCTCCTAACCACTAGAGTACATAAGCTTGTGGCATCCTCTGTGAGTTATTCCTCCAAGGAGAGAGCTAATAGCCAAATAGATTTGGGATATATATAGACACTTGGCTGCCACTGTTGTACAGTATCTCCAGGCTGTTGGGGTGTAGCTGATATTGATGGAGGAGTCTTGCTTGTCTCAGGGAGACCAATATTTTGCTGTGTTGCTTTAGTGGCCTTTGGTAACGCTCTCTGGCATTTCAGAGGCCAGTTGTACACTAGCAAGTGACGTCTCATAACATTTTTCATTCTCACACCAGGTCTTCGACAACAGGGACTTACTGCCTTTCTCCTTGCATATATCCCACTTATAGGCAAAAGGCCTTTATAATTTGGGGGGGGGCGGGTTTGAATCCCCTAGCCAACATCTCCTAGGCAGAATAATTCATTGCTGATGTCAGAGCTTTCCTGTAGTAATATATTTTGCTTAATTACACAACTTATAAACACTTTACTATTGAATTTGGCTCTAGATAGAGAAATATCCTTTCACAGTTCCTATGCCTATCAATCAATTAATACGTTATGCCTGTTTTATAGGAAATTACCACTGTAACAATTGGCTCTAGTTTACAGTTAGGGAGTGGTTTCATTACCATCATGTTTTTCTTTTTCCTATAAAGGGGAGAGGTAGGAAGGTTTCTCAGCATCTGGAAGGTAAACTTCATTAGGGCCCATTATAAACAGTCAACCCCAATATTATTCAGAGAGATGCTCAGTGTCTGTGACTCAGGCAGTCTGAGGTTCCTCATTCCTTAATGTTCAGATGGGTCAACCTCTCTGCTGGCATTCCCCAGTTCATCCTGCACAGCCAGAAGTTGTATGTTTTCAGGCATTTAGATTGGTGATTTTTACCTGTGGGAACATAAAATTCTCCTCCCATTGTTAGTTTCAAGATCAGAAAAATTGAAAATTTATCAATAGGATTGGAACACCCAGTTTTCCATTTGTATCCCAGAAAGGATAGTACCCCACCTCCCACCTCAGGAATATAGATTTTTAAAGTATGTTCTTATGAATTTCTGAATTCCCTCCAGGTCTTTCATAATGTTTCCCTTTTTATATCTCATTTTATTTGGGTCCTCTCTTTCTTTTCATTAATTTAGCTAAAGGTTTGTCAGTGTTGTTAATCTTTTCTAATAACCAACTCTTCATCTCATTGGTTCTTTGTGTTATAATTTTTATTTCTGTTTTATTAATATCAGGCTTGATTTTATTTATCACTTTCCATCTACTCTTTTCAGGTGTTATTTGTTCTTTGTTTTCCAAGGTATCTCAGTAACTTATTTAGATGTTTCTAATTTTCTGGTGTGCACACTTAAAGCTTTAAATTGTCCTTTTAGAATGGTCTTTGTTGTGTCCTAAACACTTGGGTATGTTGTATTTTTATTTTTATTCAGCTGTAGAAAAAATTTTATTTTCTTCTTGATTTCTTCCATGATCCAATTTTATCCCGTGATCAGTACTGTATTGTTTAGATTCCATAAATTTGTAGAATTTTTTTTCATTTTTATTGTTGTTGATATCCAGCTTTATTCCTTTGTGTGGTCAGATAGAATACAAGATGATATTTCAATTTTTGTAAATTTGTGCAGACTTGGTTTATGTCCTAACATATGGTTAACTTTTTATTGAGCATTTGTACAACTCATACAATGGTTCCCAATCAAACTCAATCCCCCCATTCCCCAAACCCCCCCCATCAGAACTCATGCCTTATGACATCCAAGCTAAGCCCTATCCAGTCATGCTTCCAAACCTAGATGTCCTTCTGTGCAAATAGATCTGCTGGAGTCTAGTCAGCACATCTAGGAATCCTAGGTAAGGCATACTCTTCCTTATCCAACAGTATTCAGTCTCTTGTAGTTCTCAATACAGGATTAGTCCACCACCATTTCTATTGCTCTGCCTTGAGACCTTGTTCCAGTTGGCATGAGTCCCATACCTGATGCCTGCATTGCCACAAGTTTAGACGTGAAAGCTTACAGTCGATTGTACATTCATGCAGCAGCCCTGGCTCTTAAATTTTTTCCATGACCTCTTCCGCAATTATCCCTGAGTTGTGTGGGTAGGTGAGGTTTAATATAGGGGCCCCATCCAGGGATACACACTCTGGAGGCTCTCATTCTTTGACTAGTTGTGGCCTTCCATTTACATCACACTGTTCCACAGGGAAGCTTTACTGTCAGAACTGAGGGATGCACTCGTTTTCTCTCTAACCCTAACTCTGCTTGTAGAGGATCAACTGTAGCTGCATCTCCTAGAAATGGGGATTTTTCAGATGTTTATGTTCTGTGTCTGACAAGTTGTAGAATTCTGCAGTGACATCTATCTGTTGCAAAGAGTAGCTTTTTTGATGAGTGGTGTACGATATGCTTGTCTATAAATATAAGGTTCCATAGTTAGTATATGGTAAGAAATTTCATTTGTCTAGCGATATGATGCCAATAGGCTTTTCTCTAGGCTCTATATCCTCTCCAGCCCTGTGTATTTGACTGAGGTTACAGTGACTCTCATGGGTTCACTCCAATTGAGAGGGTTCCAAGTCCAATTAGATAGATAGCTGTTGACCATCCCCCAGACAACAGTGCCTCTATTGCACCAATAGAGGTAGTTTGCTGGGCAGCTCATCATGGTTGTTAGGCTTTGGAGCTGGGTTATACTATTGATTGATTTTCCCCCCTTATCAGTATGCACCTTGTCTAGCATTATTAGTGCTTAACTTCAGGTAGAAAGGTTCCAGGTCAGTTCCTGTTCCATTAGTCTAAGTCCTAGCCCTGAAGCATGTCCCGTTCTGAAAAGTAAGGTCGTGTTTTCTATTTCTAGTAGATAATCAAGAGCTTTGGAGACAGCCTGCTGTTTTGAGAGTCACTCACCAACCATTCAAGGAGAAGTATCCTGTTTTGCACTGTATTCCCTGCCACACAGCCACCAGGTTGCACAACCCATGGACTAATGTTCAGACAGTGTGTGTGTGAATTTCCCATGGGGTCTTGGGGGCATCACATTACACTATGGGTTTCCTAGCCTCTCAAGGTCCAATCATCTCTATTCTTTCTTCTTTCCTTCTCACCCCCCTCTCCCTCCTCAGACCCAGCACCCTCATCATCCCCATTCTCCCCTTCTCGTGACCTCCCTTACATCCCACCTTGCCTCCCATTTATGTCCCTGTCCTCCCCAACCCAATACCCCCACCCTCCCAGCCTCCCTGTCTAGTAAAATCTGTCCCTTACTGTCCCCCTGTTTCAGGATTTTTCTTTTCCTTTACCTTTCCAATTTCTTGGCTACTGGTGTTATATCAGGATATATACTCACATAAGGTGATTGCTGCTACAATCCACAAATGAGGGGTAATATATATCACATGGTTTTCTGCCTTTGAGTTACTTCACTCAGAATAACATTCTCTAGTTCCATCCATTTACCTGCAAGTTAAAAAAAATAATTTCATCTTTTTTTTTTTTTTTTTGTCTTTTTGAGACAGGGTCTCCCTGTAGCCAGCCCCAGCTGGCCTGGAACTTGATCTGTAGACCAGGCTGGCCTTGTACTCACAGAGATCCACCTGCCTCTGCCTCCTGAGTGCTGGGATTAAAGGCGTGTACTGCCATGCCTAGCTAATTTTATCTTTTCTTACTGCTGAGTAGTACTCCATTGTGTAGATGTACCACATTTTCATTATCCACTCATCAGCTGTGGAACATTTTTTTTTCCATCTCTTTGCTGTTGTGAAGAGAGCAGCAACAAACATGGATGTACAGGTATCTTTACAGTGTGATGAGTCCTTTGGGTATACATCAGGGAGCAGTATAACTGGGTCATATGGTAGATTCATTTTTAGTTTTTTTGAGAGTTCCCCCACTGCCTTCCATAAGTGGCTGCACTAGTCTGCATTTCCACCAACAGTGACTGAGTATTCCCCCTTCTCCATACCTTCACCAGCATCTTCTGTCCTTTTTATGATCTTAGCCAGTCTGATTGGTTAAGATGGAATCTTAAAGTGGTTCTTATCTGCATTTTTAGAATTACTAAGGATGTTGAGCAGTTTTTAAGGTGTAAGTTGGGCATGGTGGCACATGCCTTTAATCCCAGCACTTGGGAGGCAGAGGCAGGTGGATCTGTGAGTTCAAGGTCAGCTTGGTCTACATAGTGAGTTCCTGGCCAGCTGGGGCTACAGGGAGACCCTATCTCAAAAGAACAACAACAAAAAAATAGTCATATAACAAACCTTATTAGCACAGGAGGTGGCACATCAGTCTCATGTGATTAATTTTGATGAAAGTTCCACAGACTGCTGAGAAGAAAGGGTATTCTTTGGTGTTTGGATGAACTGTTCTGTAAATTACTGTAAAGTCCATTTGATTTATGGTGTCACTTAACTCTGGAATTTCTCTGTTTAGTTTTTGTCTGGTTGACCTGTCTGTTGGTGATGGCAGGGTACTGAATGCACCCATTATCACTATGTTGGAATCAATATGAGATTTTAGCACTAATGAAGTTCTTTTATGAAATTGGATGTCCTTATGTGAGGTGTATATATGTTTAGGAGTGTAATTTCTTGGTGGATTTTTACTTTATTTTTTTATTTTTTTATGCATATGAGTGTACTGTCTGCATGTAGGTTGGTGCACCCGTGTCGTGCAATGCCTCAGAGGTCAGAAGAGGACATCAGATTTCCCTGGAACTGGAGTTAAAAATGGTTCTTAGCTTCCATGTGGGTGGTGCTGGGAATCAAACCTGGGTCCTCTGCAAGAGCATTCGGTGCTCTTAACCCCTGAGCCATTTCTCCAGCCCAGATTTTTACTTGAATGAGTATGAAGTTGCCTTCCCTGTCTCTTCTGACTTGTTTTAGTTTGAAGTCTTATTTTGTTGGATATTAGAATAGCTACACCTGGTTATTTCTTGGTTCCATTTGCTTGGAATATCTCTTTCCATCCTTTTACCCTAAGGTGGTGTTGTTGATCATTGTTGATGGGGTACATTTCTTGGCAAAAGAAATTGATTGACCTTGTTTTCTTTTCTTTTTTTTTTTTTTTTTTTTTTTTTGGTTTTTGAGATGATCCTCCTATAGCCCAACTGTCCTGGAACTCACTATGTAGACCAGGCTGGCCTTGAACTCACCAAGATCCGCCTGTCTCTGCTTCCTGAGTGCTGGGATTACAGGGATGCACCACCACGCCTGGCTGATCTTGTTTTCTAATCTAACTGGTAGTCTGTATTTTTAATGGGGAGACCATTAATATTCAGGGTTATTATTGATCAGTGTTTATTACTTCCTATTATTTTGGCATTTTAGTACTGCTTTCTTAGACCTCTTTTGGTGGATTGACTGTTCTGGAACAATTTATTTTTTTCTTTCTGTCCTCTTGAGAGTGTTCAATCTTTTCTTCTGACTGAAGTATTCTATCAGGTATTCTCTTTAGAGGTGGTTTTGTGGCCATAACTGTCTTAAATCTGTTTTTATAATGGAAAGTTTTTCTTTCTCCTTCAATTAAAAGTAATAGTTTTGCTGGGTGTGCTGGATAGCTTTAGTGTCAAATTGAGCCACCTGCATTGAGAGGGCTTCAAGTGGGGAATTGCCTCCATTGGACTGACTTGTGGCTATATCTGTGAGGTATTTTCTTGATTGTTGGGTGATGTAGGAGGGCCCAGCCCACTGTGGGCAGTGCCACCCTGGGAAGGCTGTCCTACATTATATAAGAAAGCAGGATGAGCATGGGCCAGGGGAAAAAGCCAGTAAGCACTGTTCTTCCATAGCCTGTGCTTCAGCTCTTGCCTCCAGGTTGCTACCTGAAGTTCCTACCTTGGGCTCCTTAAGTAATGAACTATGACCCAGGAAATGTAAGGTGACAACCCTTTCCTCCACAAGTTGGTGTTGGCCAGAGCGTTTTGTCATAACAATTGAAAGCAAACTAGCCAGACATGGTGGCGCACACCTTTAATCCTAGCACTCGGGAGGCAGAGGCAGGCGGATCTTTGTGGTTCCAAAGCCAGCCTGGTCTAGAGTGAGTTCCAGGCCAGTGCGGGCTACAGGGAGACCCTGTCTTGAAAAAGACAAAAAAAAAAAAAAAAAAAAAAAAAAAAGCAATCTAGAACACTAGATACAGTAGTCTGGGCTCAAATCTTTGTTCTTTCATGATTTGATGGCATTGTTCTATGCACTGGCTTTCTTAGACTCCTCACTGAAATATACTTCAGTCATCTATTATTCTGATGGTCTTGCCTTTGTAACTTTTTCCCATAGCTTTCAGTATCTTTTCTTAGTGTTAGACTATTATATGACATGGTATTCTGTATATTGCTTATACCTTGATAGCTACTCTTTCCCTAGGTTTGAGAAATCCTCTGATTTGGGGCAGAGGGTCTTCCTGTAGCCCCAGCTGTCCTGGAACTCACTCTGTAGACCAGGCTGGCCTTGAACTCACAGAGATCCGCCTGCCTCTGCCTCCCAGGTGCTAGGATTACAGGCATATGCCACCATGCCTGTCTGATTTTTTTTTTTAATTTTCCAGCTGGGCATGGTGGTGCATGCCTTTAATCCCAGCACTCAGGAGGCAGAGGCAGGCAGATCTCTGTGAGTTAAGGCCAGCCTGGTCTACAGAGCGAGCTCCAGGCCAGCTGGAACTAAGGGGAGACCCTGTCTCAAAAAGACAAAAAGAAAATTAGATAGAGATAGATAGATAGATAGATAGATAGATAGATAGATAGATAGATAGATATAGATAGATAGATAGATAGATTTTCTGTACCTCTGGCCTGGGTTTCTTCTATGTCTTTGATCCATAGATGTGGTGTTTTACAGTGTCCCATAGGTCTTGCATAGGTCTTGCATATTCCATTCCTGGCCTATTTTAGATTTGATATTTGCTTTGGTTGAGCAAACATTTCCCCAAACTTGTCTTCAAGCTCTAGTACCCCTTTTCCATTCTTCTATCTCCTCCACTTCCTTCCTACTTCTTCCCTCTAAGCTTTTAGTTTGAGTTCCTGTATTTCAAGTTTTATTTTAGATTGGCTTTTATTATTCCTTTATTTCAAGTTTCATTTTAGATTGGCTTTTCTTCAGAAATCCTCTTTATTGAATTCTAGTTTCTTGTTTTGAATTGTTTTATTTATTTTATTCAACTATTATTCCAGTCAACTGAACTGTACATTCAACCATAAAGGTCTTCCAGTTTTTTATTCATATTCACTTTGAATTCTTGGAACATATAATTGCTATTCTGAAATCACTGTCTTGTGCATCTGCTTGGTTGTCATTCTCAAAAACATGATGGGGTTGTTTATTTCTACATTAGCCATATTATTTTGGTTATTCATGTTGTGTTTTTTTTTTGCTGTGGCCTGGGCATCTGGACTCATGTGGTGGTGTATCTTGGTATGGGTAAGTGATCTTGTCCTTGTTGAATGTTTGTTTGTATTATTTATTATTTACCAAATTTATCAGGTTATGGCATAGCTGAGTAATGTTTGGTGTTCAGTTTGGGGGCTACTTCATGTCGATGTACAATTTGAGTGAAAGAAATGGTCTCATTCAACTATAGATCCGTGCATATTTTGAGTTGGGATTTCAGGATTGACTACACAGTATCTTGGCTCAACAAAATGGAGCTACATTAACAGGTTTGCTGGTAGGTTAGGGTGGGGAGTTCACAGGTGTGGGGCAAACAGAGCTCAGATCAAGGAGATCTCAGGGTTAAAGCTCCAAACCCCAAGTTTGGAGTGAAAAAGGATCTCAGAGACCCAGGCTGGGCTGAGAGCTGAAATGGCAGGGAATGCCTCAGTGCCAAAAATGAAGTCCTGCATATCCAGGATGGGATAGGTCCCAGGGAATTCTGAAAGCTAAGATCTATGATATATATTTTGATGTAAAAATCAAATCATTAGCACATTGATTTTTTATGGGCATCCTATTTCCACTTTGTTACTGACAGTGTCATAATGCTATTAAAAATGACGGTGTTTTTCAAACATTTGAATGAAACTAGGTATTTTTAATTATATAATTTTCTCAGGGATTGAGTAGGTTTTTTAAGTTTGCCATTTTTACTGTATTAGTGTTAAACTTCAAATCAGCTACTTTGATCATCTTTGTCTTGATGTTTTCTCTTAGAGTTTTACAGCTTATCATAGTTTTGTTTTGTTTTCGTTTTTGTTTTTTTGGTTTTTTTTTTTTTGTCTTTTTGAGACAGGGTCTCTCTTTAGTCCCAGCTGGCCTGGAGCTTGCTATGTAGACTAGCTTGGTCTTGAACCCACAGAGATCTACCTGCGTCTCTCTCCTAAGTGCTGGGATTAGAGGTGTGCAGCACCATGCCCAGCCGTCATAAAATTTTTATTCAGCATTTTACATCCCATTACTCTGTCAATCATCAGTGAACATCCAGGGTGTTCTTTGTCATGGATTGCTCCATATCTTTCAGAGAAGCCACTCAATATATTCAACATTAGGTATTCTTTCTTTTGATTTACTAGAGACTGTGCTAGATGCTAGAGTTACAAAGAAATTCAAAGAATTTACCCAAAAGATCTTTGACACTGTAACTTCAGCATCATAATTAGTGTGGCTTAAGGAAAAGTAATGTGGCACCACACTCCTGGATAGACATTGTTCCATTGGCTCTAAAGTTGGGTCTAGGGCACAGAAATACTTTCAAATATAGAACTCTTTTTTTGGGGGGGGGCTATTTTTGAGACAGCGTCTCCCTTTAGTCCCAGCTGACCCAGAGCGTGCTATGTAGACTCACAGAGATGCCTCTGCCTCCCAGAGTGCTGGGATTAAAGGTGTGCGCCACCATGCCCAGCACTAAAAATGGTTCTTGGCCGCCATGTGGGTGCTGGGAATCAAACCTGGGTCCTCTGCAAGAGCAGTCAGTGTTCTTAACTACTGAGCAATCTCTCCAGCCCCTCAAATATAGAACTCTTTAACAGGTAGTGTATATTACTTGGGCCTGTTTTGTGACAAATGTTTTATTGGTAAACAACCAGGCTCATTCACCTACTTACCATCTGTTGTTTCTTTCATGCTACAATATTTGAATTGGATAGTTAAAATAGAGACAATCAAGCCACAAATCCAAAAATCTAAAACACATAGTATCTGACCCTCTGCAGGAAGTTTGCTGACACACATTTATATCATTGCACTTTTTGCATGTTGTGGCTAGGTAAACTAAACTAAATTACTGTCTTTTTAAAATTAGATTAAGGCCATTTTGTCTTGTTCATTACCAATTCCCCAACATAGATTTTTGGTTTTTTACTTTAGTTGTGTTTGAGTTTTGTTTTCGTTTTGTTTTGCTTTTTTTGTCTCTGTGGGACAATGTGTATCCAGGAGTGTGGTGCTGGGGAAACCAGACTTACTCTATTTCATCAATCTTTATTTTCTCCCTGCAGCTTCAACACTGCTTTATCTGAGGTAAGTTCAAAGGTTACCTTCTGTACTTGGCCAGCTCTGGTGGTCTGATAGACTGATTTCATTCTTTACTCCTGCCCAAGTGTTCTTGTTTTTCTACCTTTTATTTCCTTCTCTACTTCTTTGGTAAAGCATAATTATTTGTTGTGTGACAGACACATGCTATCTTGCACAGGCTAACAGTGAACTTGTGCCACTCAAGTGGCCGTGGTTCAGAGCATGGCTACCAAACCTACTGTTGATTTCCTCATAAAAGAACTCAAAAGTTTTGCCTTGCCCATTGCTCCTTGCAGTGTGCCCAGCAAGCCTGTCTTTTTCTACTTTGATTTTTAAAACAGTAATAATGAACAAAAGCAAGAAATTCAGAATTCTTAAGCCAGCTTTCCTAGTTATTATTCTTTCTCTCCTTTTTCCTGGACAGTAAACATTTTTCATTGTGACCCTGACCATTATATAAATATTACATTACAAAGGCTAATTTTACTTAACACCCCCCAAAAAGAAAAATCATAGATAGCCATGGCAGTATACATCTTTAATCTCAGCACACTCAGGAGACCAAGGCAGTTGGATCTCTGTGAGATCAAGACCAGCTTCATCTATATATGTAGATTAGGCTGGCCTTGATCTCACAAAGATCCACCTACCTCTTCCCTCCTGTGCACTGGGAATAAAGGCAAACAGCACCACACCTGGCCCAGAAAACTAAAATATTAAGGCTCTGTGTGTGTGTGTTTGTGTGTGTGTGTGTGTGTGTGTGTGTGTGTGAGTGAATATATTCATTCAGAAATGTTTGTCAATCCTGAGTATAATACACTCCTAAAATTTCAACCCTTGGGAGGCTGAGGAGGTCAGGCTAAGCTACACAGCAAAATCAAGACCCAGTCTCAAGGAAAAAAAAAAACTTAAGTTAATTTTCTAGGTGCTAGACAGTATGCTAAGCACATGGGAAATTATGGGAGACAGAACCAGATCTAGTTTCTATCTTAATTTTTACATTTATTAGGGGACTTAGACATTAAGCAGTTATACAACTCACTAGTATGTTCTAAAGTACTATGTGGTATTAATGAGGGTTTATTATGATATTTTTATCTGATCAAGAAAATGCCCATTAAGTTTAACAGTGAAGGTAGAATTGTTATTAATTAGACTAAGTGGCAGGGAACCAGTGGGGTCAGAATAACTCGGAGAAGGAAAAAAGGTGTGAAGCGTAGGCTTCTGCTGCATTACAAAGATAAAGCATGACCAATGTATCTAAAGTCAAGAGCAGAGGGAAGGACATCATATCTTATGAAAGTAAGGGAGTCCTGATAAGCCATGATAAAGTTTATACACTCAGTGGCCTCCCAGTGCACTTAAAGGTTTAGACTGCATGTAAATAGGCATGGTTTGATATCTTAGAAGACCTAATTGCACTGTGAAGAACAAAAGGTGTAGGGGAAAAGTAAAAGTAAAAGCATAGAGCATTATGGTAGCCCAGATGAGAATGGTTCTACCTTAGAACACTAGTTCACAAACTTTAGCAAGTACTAGAATCACCAGGAGTGCTTGTTCAGGAAGTGTTGGGCTTCCCCCACAGAATTGGATTCGTTGGGGTTGCATATGGCCTAAGTGATGCTTATGCTTGTGACCCAAGGATCTCACTTGGAGAACCATTGGTATAGAGGTAGAGTGTTAATTTTATTTATTAATGCTAGGATATTGTAAATTTCTCTCTAAATACTTTAGGTATTTTCAACAGATTTTGCTGTGCTGTGTTTTCATGTTTATTAATTAAAACTACTTTATAAGTTTTAGAAAACTTTGTTTGACTTTTTTTGAGACAGGGTCTCCCTATAGCCCAGCTGGCCTGGAACTCACTCTGTTGACCAGGCTGGCCTTGAACTCACAGAAATCCACCTGCCTCTGCCTCCCAAGTGCTAGGATTAAAGGCATGCACCACCGTGCCTGGCTTAAAGACTGTTCTTAGCTGTCATGTGAGTCCTGGGAATCAAACCTGGGTCCTCTGCAAGGGCATTTGGTGCTTTTAACTGCTGAGCCATCTCTCCAGCCCCTAATTTAGATATTTTTAAAAATAAAACACAGGCTGGGCATGGCAATGCATGGATTATAGCCCAGCACTTGGGAGGCAGAGGCAGGCGGATCTCTGTGAGTTCAAGGCCAGCCTGGTCTACAGAGTGAGTTCTAGGACAGCTGAGGCTACAGGGAGACCTTGTCTCAAAAATACCAAAAAATAAAATAAAATAAATTAAATAAAACTCATTTTATTGTTGAGCAGACCTTAAGTCCAATCAGATAGCTCTTGGTTAACCCCAAGATAAAAGTGCCACTGTTGCATCATTGGGCTTGTCACTGATTGAAAGGCTGGTCACTGATGTGTGGATTATAGGCATTATTGCTTTTCTCTTTGGCAGTTTGTATAACACTTTCTGATAATTATGAGAGCCTGTCCTAAGGGAGAAGGCTTCCAAGTCAGCCTAATTCCTTCAAGTCCTATATCCAAAATGTATGTTTTTCTCACCAGCCAGGTCTTACCTTTAAATTCTAGGACAATGTCAATCTATATTGTTTTGGGACTCTGACTTTCCTGACCAGCAACAGCTCAAAGGGAGGTTTCCTTTGCCTTGCTTTTTTGTTAAGTCTATGGCTCCTGGGGGACCATTATTACCCCAGGTGATATTTCATTTAGACTACACACACATGTATTTTAAGTAAGCTTATAAAATAATGTTTCCCTCTGTTATTTCAGGAGTCTGTTCTCTCTTTTCACCATGTGAGTCCTGGGATTGAACTCAATTCATTAGACTTGGTATCAAGCACCTTTACCCACTGAGCTGTCTCCTTGGCCCTTATATTAGTCACTGGAACTTATAAGAGCTTACTTGAGTTTACAGTTGACAGTTCCAGGGAAGTTAAGAATCTGTCATGGTGGGGAGGCACGGTGGCAGGAATAGGAGCAGGAAAAAAAAAAAAAAAAGCTGAGGTTTACGAAATCTTCAAGAAGGCTCAGGAAGTAGAGAGATACTGGAGACTGGCAAGGCTTTTTTGAACTCTCTAAGCCCACCCCCAGTGGTATGCTTCCTCCACCATGGCCACACCCCCTAAGATACCCCAAAACAGCACCACCAACTGGGAACAAAAATGTCCAAATACTTTGAGCCTATGAGAGACATTCTCATTCAAACAACCACAGCCCTTAATGCTCCAGAATCTGCCTAAATCTTTATTAGTGGCCTCTGGATTCTGGAAAAGTGTAAAGGCTACAATTATAGAGTGTTGTGTAAATGTCAGTGAAGCAAGTATGTAGTATCAAGTACATAATACTGTTCAAGCCCTTTTTTCTCTGAGTTTCAGTCTATTTCTGTCTATTCCTAATAGTGTCAAAATCTCCTAGGGTTGTGGGTTTTTCTGTTTATCCTTTCAGTTTTACTTCATGTAGTTTGAAGCACTATATTAAGTGCATACATACTTAGAATTAATAACTACTTACGTTGATTTTTCATTATGAAATGAACTAGTCACTAGAATTACTCCTTACAGTGATATCTATTTTATCTTATACTGTAATTGTCCTTCCAACTCACTTTTCCTATTATATGGCATATCTTTTCTGATAACTTTATTTGAAGAATTTGTACCTTTAAAGTGATTTCTTTTAATCAGCATATAATTAAGGCTTTGTCATTTATCATCTGTTCCTTTTATCTAACCACTTACATTTAATATTAAGGAATATAGTTCAGCTTAAGTCAGCCAATATTTAGGCTAATATTTAGTCCTATTTTTCCCTTGCCTTCTTTTGTGTCAGTAGAATATATTTGGTCATTTTTAATATTTCTTAATATTTTTATGTGTATGAACATATTGCCTGCATGTACATAAATGCATCCATGTCATGCAATGCTTGTGGAGGTCAGAAAAGGACATTAGATCCTCTAGAACTGTAGTTACAAGCAGTTGTTAGCCACCATGTGGGTACTAGAACAAAACCCAGGCCCTCTTAACCACTGAGCCATCTCTCCAGCCCTTATTTTCAATTGATTTTTTTAAAATCATGGTTATTGTGCTAGCCTGGTGGCACAAGCATGTCCCAGCTACTTGGGGGGGGGGGCTGAGACAAGAGGATACCAGAGTATCTAATGAGATAACATTGTTTTGTCCTGGATTTTTCATGATACAGTAAATGTTTCAGACTCTTAGTAAAAAATGTTTTCTTTCAAATCTTGCTTTAAGCATTGCTGGGCAAAGCTAGAGTAGCCTTTGTGAACAGATGATTTGGCCCCACATAAGTTTTTTAAATACAATTCTTTAATTTATTCTTTGAGAATTTCATATAATGTTCTTTGCTCCAACACCTCTCCCTTACTCCATCTATTCTTTTTTTTTTTTTTTAAGGCCGTATTGAGTCTAATTTGCATTCCTCAAATGCTCTTGGATATGAGTCCATCCCTTGGAGTCTGGTCAACCTACCCACATCTTACCCTTAAAGAAAACTGACTCTTCCTCTCCTAGTAGCTATCAGTTGCCCATAGATCCTCAGCTAAGGGTGTGGCTTCATGCCCACATCCCCCATCCATGCTTAGTTTTTGCTGGCTTGGGCTTATGCAGGTCTTATGCATGTTGTTGCAAACACTATGTTCATATGTGCAACTGCCGTTGTGTCCAGACAACACTATTCTCTTGTATATGAATATCCATCACCTCTGGATCTTACAATCTTTCTGCCCATTCTTCCACAATGATCCCTGAGCCTCTGGGGGAGAGAATGTGATATAGGTGTCCCAATTTAGGACTGATCACTTCACAGTTCCATATTTTCTACACGTTGACTAGTTGTGGATCTCTGTGAATCACATTTTGCTGTAGGAATAAGCTTCTCTGATGAGTTGAAAGATGCACAAATGTATGAGTTATAAGTCACTAGGAGTCAGTTTAATATTTTGTTCATTTAGCAAATTAATAGTAATAGGTTCTCCCCTACAGGTTCTTGGCCCTGAAAAGTGTTAAGTATAGGCTCCATCTTGTGAAATGGGCTTTAAATCCTTTCATAGAGTGACAATTTATGCCACTATTGCAGCAATGGGCATATCTTGCTAGACCAGTCATTCCTTAGTTTACAGGGTTCACAGCTCAGTAAGGTTGATTACTTTTCTGGTAGCATGCAAAGTACCTTCAAGCTCTGCAAAAGCTGGCCAGGAGAGATGAAGCTTCAAGGTCAATACCAATTTGTTTTCCCCATGTTTATTCTGAGACTCATATATGAAGTGGTTCAGCAATAGGGTCAAGTTCTTGAGGGCAACCAAGAACAGTGGTAATAGCCAGTATTGTTTGAGGGTGTTCACAATAGAATACTATTCACCTGTTAAGAAAAAGGAAATGGTCAGGCATAGTGGAGCATGCCTTTAATCCCAGCACTCGGGAGACAGAGGCAGGTGGATCTCTGTGAATTCAAGGCCAGCCTAGTCTATAGAGCGAGCTCCAGGCCAGCTGGAACTAAAGGGAGACCCTGTCTTGAAAATAAAAAAATAAAATAAAATAAGAAAGAAAAGAAAAAAAAGGAAATGAAATTCACAGGTAAGTGGAAGGAACTAGAAACATTCATCCACAGTGAAGTATCCCAAAAGATAAACATTCCATGTTCTCTCTCATTAAAATCTTTAGCAAACTAGTTCGGATCTATTGTGTGGGGGAGGGTGGCTTCCTGGGAGGGGAGATAGAATGTAGAAAAGGTGAATAATGGAATTGGGAAGACTAAATATGGTGGGGAATGGGAGGGCAGGATAGAGGAAGAAGTATGGGGAGACTTTAAGACTTTTTCAAAAGTCTTAAAAGTACATGAGTTTAAATGGAGTTACTCTATAATGGAGGGACAATTGTCCCTACTAGACACCATAGGCTAGCAAATAAAAAGCCCAGTACCAGGAACAGAACCCTCTCTTTTGGAGTTGTTGACCAAGAAGACAACTTTTTGTTAGCACATTTAGAGGGTGTTATGAGCATCTAGTAGATAAGAAGCCAGGGATACTGCTAGACATCTTACGTGCATTGGGCAATTACCCCATTTCAATAAAGAATTATCCACCCCCAAATGCCAAGATTGGGAAGCTCTCCTTTGGTGCTAATTTGAGGTATCTTGAAGCAATCAAACACCCATGTGAGAACTCTGAAGGCCCTATAACTGATGGGTTGGAGAGCAGATTAGATCCAGACCTGTATGGCCTCTGATATTTTATGCCTGGGACTTTTCACAGCCTTGGGAAACATTCATGCCTTGATCTCCCCACCAATGCCTTTCTAATGTCTGGATTGGATTTCTCAATGTAAAGGTCAGGGGTGGCTTGGATAAGTAATATATTTTTCATCGAGTGAAAGTACTGGAAGCCAAACTTCTTTCATTTACTGAATGACAAGATAAGGGGTGACAAGTACAAGATTAATAACACTATCTTGATCTAAAGGTTAAGGAGGAAATGAGTTTTAGTAAATTCTTGCTCAAGGTTAAGTCTGCACTGACTCAAACATGAGGATGCAGTTAAACAAAAGGTGTTTTATTTATGAAATTTCCAGACAATACTGAATTATACCACCCCACCCCAAACAACACTTGATCTTAAAATTTTTACTCATGAATCTATCATTGGCAAATATAGATAGGATGTTGATTTTGGTTGGACTCTCATTGTCTTGATGTTAGCTTGCTTATCTCTGTTACATATGCCTTTCACATACATCCAGTTCCACCTTGCAGCTTCCATCCTACTTGCTAACATAACATTTTGCCAGAGCAAATCACATGGGTGATTATAAGGTGAAGGGTTAATTTAGGAAGAGGTAACAAAATGGAATTATCAGTCCATTCAGTTTACCATAAAATCAATGTTAGAATCACTGATAATTCGTCAGAAAGTAGATGAGAATAGAGACTAAGAACATACTACATCATATCAGGATCTATGGGGGCTGGACGGATGGCTCAACAGTTAAGAGCACTCAGCTTTGATTCCCAGCACCCACATGGTGGCTAACAACTTTCTGTACCCCCAGTTCCAGGGGATCCAACACCCTCTTCTGACCTCTGTGGACTTTGCATGACATGGGTACACTTACATACATTTAAACAAAATACTCATACAAATAAAATGAAAAATTCTTTAGAAAATGTTTTAAATTGGGGTCTAGAGAGATGGCTCAAGACTTAAGAGCACCGGGTGCTCTTGATGAGGACCCAAGTTCAAATCCCAGCACCACATGGCAGATAGCAACCATCCATAACTCCAGTTTGGTTGGGATCTGATGCCCTCTTCTGACCTCCATAACATTCCACAACACAGAAAACCCAGGTTTTAATCCCAACACCTATATGGTGACAAACCACCATCTGTCATTCCAGTTCCAAGGGATCTGACATCCACTTCTGACCTCTACAATACAGATGCACTTACATACATGCAGGCAATACACTCATACACATAAAAATAAAATATAGGTTTTTTTTAAAGTTTTAAATCATATCAAGACCTAGTCTTTGACCTTGAGTTGGCATTATGCTAAATCACCAAACTGCTACTTTTAATTTCACTGTACTTCTCACAAGAAGGTAGCAGAATGCTTACACACTTACTGAGTCATTGAATACCTGTCATAACGTAGTGCTAGAGACATGAACCACTTCATTATGCTAACAATTCAATGCAAACTGCTAATTTTTTCATTCAACTAAAGTAGATATCCAATAGAAAACTTTTTAAAATATTTTTATTGCTTGAGAATGTCATACAATCTACTTTGGTCATACACACTTTCACTCCTCCTCCTAAACTCTCCCAGATTCATTCCCACCTCTGAGCCCCTCCAACTTTTTTTAACCCATCAAGTCCAATTTATGCTCTCATATACTTATGGATGTGGGACCATCCACTGGCACATGGCTAACCTACCAGGGTTCACATCCTCAAAGAAAATGGATTCTCCCTTCTCCGTCAACTGTCAGCAGCTCTTCAGTTGGGGAGCGGGGGGCATGTGAACCCCCTCCCCCTCTGTGCTAAAATGTTGACTTATCTTGTGTAGGCAACCACAGTTGCTGAGAGTTCATGAGTGTAATCATCCTGTCATGTCCAGAATGCACTGTTGCTGTGATCCTCCCTAAAACTGGCTCCTACCATCTTTATGAATCTTCTTCCTTAGTGGTCCCTGAGGGCTCAGGAAGGGCTGATAGAAACATTTCATTTGTGGCTGAGCACTCCACTAACTATTCTCTGCATAGCGACCAGTTGCGCATCCATTAACCACTGTCCACAAGCTTCTTTCATGAGGTCTGAGAGCTGCACTAATCTATAGACCTAAGAATATAGAGGCTGGTCTGCTTAGTAGAATAACAGTAAATAGGTTTACTCCCAAGGCCATGAGCACCCAGACCATGGGTTCTTGGCAGTACTAGGCATGTGTTTCTTCTTATGGAGCAAGCCTTAAATCCAATCAGAAATCAACTGCTTACCTCCTTAATATTCATGCCACCATCACACCCATGGATTACCTTGCCACACTAGTCATTATGGCAGTTCACAGGATTCACAGCTAGGTAAGACTGTTAATTGCTTTTCCCTCAGCAGCCTACCTAGTACTTTCTAGTACTGTGAAAGCCAGCCAGCAGGAAGCTTCCTAGTCAGTATGGACTTGATTTCTCCATGTCCTGTGTCCTTGTATGTATGGTGTCTTCAGCAATGGTGTCTTACCATCAAGTTCTGGTGGGCAACAGCCTATTCTGTTAGTGGGGGTTGTTCTTTGGGACACCTCTGACCAACAGCTCCAGCTCCTGGGGGTGGTAAGACAACTGGCACTGAGCATGTTATTTAGCAATCCATGGTTGGGGGAAAAGCGTAATCCTCTGCGTAGGGGAACTAAACTCATAAACATATATGCTTATAAATAGGTTTCCATGACCTTTTCAAACATTCGCAGTGTCAGTTGTCCTCCCCTACCCCTTCTTCTGCCCTACCCTCATTCTTTTTCTACTTCCTATCACCTGAGTTCTATCCCCATCCCTTAAAATCTTTCTTTCCCCTCCCCTTTCTAGTCACTTGGATTCTATACATATTCCAAAATTAAAAAAAAAAATCTAAAGGTTCAATGCTAAGATCCACATATGGGTGAGAACACGTAACACTATCTTCCTGGGTCTGGGTTAACTCACTCTGTATAATGGAAAACCATTCTTTTTATTCTATATTTCTTGTGAATGTCTATAAGAAGGTTTATTCCAATACACTTTCACATCATATACTCATTATTAAGCAATACTATTACTAATATGCCAGGTTTTTCCATCTTTATATTTTAAATTTTTGTGTAATTTAAAAAAAGTGGTTGGGGCTGGAGAGATGGCCTAGCGGCTAAGAGCGCCGACTGCTCTTACAGAGGACCTGGGTTCGATCCCCAGCACCCACATGGCGGCCGAGAGCCGTCTGAGACTCCAGTTCCAGGAGAGCTCCAGTTCCAGGGGAATCCGAGACCCTCTTCTGACCTCCGCGGCATTGCACGACACGGGTGCACAGACTTGCATGCAGGCAGTACATTCATACACATACAGAAATAAAATTAATAAAAAAAGTGGTCATAGTAAATCACAAATATAGGGTTCTTGATTCATTTTTCTTTCTGTAAGACAGTACTTGAAACTAGGTAATTATAAAGAAATGAGGTCTATTTAACTCCTGGTTCTGGAGATTTAAGACTGTTATGCTGGCATGGGCTTGAAGGAGCGGTGAGGGAGGAGAGAAAAGACAGAGACAGACCATGGAGACAGGCCAGGCTTGTTCTTTTAAAACAACCAAATCTTGCTTCCTGTAGAACTAATCCTTTTCACAAAATCAAGCATTAATCTGTCCAAGAGGGCAGTCATGATCCAGTCACCTCCCATTAGGCCTTATCTCCTAAAGATCCTGTCATCTTTTAATCATGTTAAGACTAGGGACCTGAACACCTAATGGGATAAGGATTAACTCAAGACTATGGAACTTCACAGTCCTCTTACCTATCATATTTTCTTGGTCCTCCAAATAATCACATCAGATTATAAACAAGTCAAAAAATTATAAATTTTTTTAATCTACCAGGGCTTTTAAACTCCTTAGTACCCATGATTAGAAATACATTCTTGCAATTAAGCCTCTTTAAAAAGAACTATAATCGGGGCTGGAGGGATGGCCTAGCGGTTAAGAGCGACGACCGCTCTTGCAGAGGACCCGGGTTCGATCCCCAGCACCCACATGGCGGCTGAGAACCGTCTGTGACTCCGGTTCCAGGAGAACTCCAGTTCCAGGGGAATCCGAGACCCTCTTCTGACCTCCGCGGCATCGCACGACACGGGTGCGCAGACCTGCATGCAGACAATACATTCATACATATAAAAATAAAAATAAATAAATTTAAAAAAAAAAGAACTATAATCTTGGGGCTGGAGAGATGGCCTAGCAATTAAGAGCGCCGACTACTCTTGCAGAGGACCGGGGTTCGATTCCCAGCACCCACATGGCGGCTAAGAACCGTCTTTAACTGCAGTTCCAGGGGAATCCGACACCATCTTCCGAGCTCCGCAGCATTGCACGACATGGGTGCACAAACCTACATGCAAAGAGTACATTCATACAAATTAATTAATTAATTTAAAAAAGCGCTGACTGCTCTTGCAGAGGACCCGGGTTCAATCCCCAGCACCCACATGGTGGCTGAGAACCATCTTTAACTCCAGTTCCAAGAACTATCTTTAACTCCAGTTCCAGGGGGAATCTAACACCTTCTTCTGACCTCTGCAGCACTGCATGACACGGGTGCACCAACCTACATGCAGACAGTACACTCATACACATAAAAAATAATAGACATTTAAAAAAAAAAAGAACTATAATCTTTCACTGTGCCAACTAAGAGAAAGGATTTACTCAGATCTCATGCCCACACTGGCACCCCTGCATACCCAGCTAGATCCTACAGCTCTTTTGTACTTGATCTCCCTTTAAGCCCATTTTACACACGTTCAATTCTTGTGTTATAAGACATTACAAAAACATTACATCATCGATAAAAATACTTGCACCTTATTTTATTTTGACAGTAATAATATAACTCATATTTATGGAGACACTAAAATATATAGTCATTGGGCCAGCAATTTTACATGCTCTGTGTTCTGTGCCAGTGTTTTACATAAATTCATTTAGCCATTCACTTAAGTGTTGACTGCTCTCCAGTTGGAGCTCTAGAAAGACTCAGCTGGATTCAGGATCACAATCAGGGCACTAAAAGCCTTCCTCTGCCCCAATTTTTTTGAGAGCCTCATCCTCAAAGACCTCTCCATTTCAAATATTTCTTACCCTAGTCTAACCATTCTGCTAGTACTAATTTTTCCCTTTAATCTTTACTCCTTTAATGCATTTTTTAAATTCTGATAATTCATTAATACCTTCTCTCCCTGTCTTTGCTAAGCTACAAACCTTCAAGACAAACACCATCACACTTTTTATATTCGTAATACACAAGGTGGATTCTAGTTAACATTCCAGTCACCACATACACCTTCTGCTAATCATGTGTTGGCTCCTCACCGGGCATGTTCCAGGACAGCCGGGGCTACAGAGAGACCCTGTCTAGAAAAGACAAAAAAAAAAAAAAGAAAAAAAAAAAAAACTGTAAAGCGCTTTTGGATTTTGCTATGATAAGCAAAAATGTACTCAAGCAGACAAAAGATCTTCACTTACATGATTGTGCACTGATTAAAAGATATGAGAACATACATCTTAGTTAGCTTTCTATTGTGTGATAACACTCTGACCAGTACCAACTTAGGGAGGAAAGGGTTTATTCATCTTGTTTTCTCCTACGTCACAATTAATCACTGAGGGAGCCCAAAGTAGGAACTCAGGGCAGGAACCTAGAGGCAGGAGCTAAAACACAGAACATGGAGGACTACTGCTTACAGGCTTACTCTCTGACCTGTGCTCAGCTTGCTTTTTTTAATTTTTTTTATTTTTTATGTGTGTGAATGTACTGTCTCCATGTAGGTTGGTGCACCCGTGTCATGCAATGCCACAGAAGTCAGAAGAGGGCATCGGATTCCCCTGGAACTGGAGTTAAAGACGGTTCTTAGCCACCGTGTGGGTGCTGGGAATCAAACCCAGGTCCTCTACAAGGGCAGTTGGTGCTTTTAACCTCTGAGCCATCTCTCCAGCCCCTCAGCTTGCTTTCTTATACAATACAGAAAGAACCATCTGCTCAGGCGTGACACTGCCCACAGTGGCCTGGGCCCTTCCATATCACTCAATAATCAAGAAAATGCTCCAGACATGGCCACAGGCAAATCCAATAGAGACGATACCTCAGTTGAGGATCCCTCTAACCAAGTGTGTCAAATTGACAACTAAGCTATCCAGAACAATTACTTCATGCTAAACTTTACAATCTTGCATTTGGATAGGTTTGTGGAGACAAAGCTACAAAAAATAAGGCTGAGCCGTATTAGGTATTCAGTAAATTCCTACCATTTCTAGAGGAAAGCAAACTAGTCATCCAGAATGTGGAGTTAAATGGTTCATTTCAAATCTGATGGTATCAGGCACATTACAGTAACTGCATAACCCAAATCCTGTACCAGGTAGAATCCATCGTATGAGTGCATACAGTGACTTCTTACTCCCTCTGAAGATGTAACTTGGATCCCATGTGATTCTTTTTTTTTTAATTTTTTTTATTTTTAAGGGATTCTACAATACAATGACACAGTTGTTTGCAGATAACAATGATGTTACTCAGTATGTCATACAATTAAGTAATTGGTGCATTTTGCAAGTATCTATGTCCAAATTTTGAACAACCCAAGGTTTCCATAGTCCAGTTGGAGAAGCTTGTATGCACAGGCATGTTGATCAATCAGGTGTCCAGACTATATTCCTATAGTCTCATGATTCACCCCTATATCTTTGCAGCCCTTACAATATACCACGCCTTCTCTTCCACAAGTTTTTCCCTTGGCTTTGGGAAAGGGGCCCATTCACAAGTGGCGTGAGAATGAGAAAACAGTCTAATTTCTTGGGAGTTGTCATTTTGGACTCCGGTCTGTTCAGTTTGGTTCCCTTCACGGATTGACAGCTTTCACAGTGACACCCTTTTCAGTCATACTAACATAGCTCAAGCTATTGGATGTACAGGCATTTCAGCAGTACCACTTATTGTGTCCAAGCTAAGCTGTGCGAATAGACCAACAGATGCTTGGATCGTATGCTAATCCACAAACTGTGGTTTCTCTATAAAGGGTGACAAGTTCTTATGTTGGCTTATAACATCGCCTACCACTAGAGGACATAAGCTTGTGGCATCCGCTGTGAGTTATTCTCCAAGATAGAGCTAATAGCTAAATAGTTTTGGGATATAATACAGGCACTTGGCTGCCCCGTTTGCACAGTATCTCCCAGGCTGTTGAGGTGTAGCTGATATTTTCGGAGGAGTCTTGTTGTCTCCTATCGGAGGACCACTATTTTGCTGTATTGCTGTGTGGCCTTTGGTATGCTCTCTAGCATTTCAGAGGCCCGTTGTACGCTAGCAGGTGACGTCTCGTAACATTTTTTCATGCTCACACAGGTCTTCGACAACAGGGAACTTACTGCCTTTCTACTTGCATATATCCCATTTATCGGCAAAAGGCCTTAGATTTGGGGGGGGCGGGTGGTTTGAATCCCCTAGCCACATCTCCTCGGGCTGAATCATTCATTGCTGATGTCAGAGCTTCCTGTAGTAATATATTTTGCTTAATTCTACAAAATTTATAAATAACTTTCCTATTGAATTGGCTCTAGGATAGAGAAACTATCCTTTCCACAGTTCCTTTGCCTATCAATCAGTTAATATTTTGTGCCTGTTTTATAGGAAAATACCACCGTAACAATTGGCTCTAGTTTTACAGTTTGGGAGTGTTTCATTACCATCCTGTTTTTCTTTTTTCAAATCAAGAGGGAAAAAACAGGTGGGGGAGGTAGGAATGTTTCTCAGCATTAGGGTCTATTATTAACAGTCAACCCCCATATTATTCAGAGAGATTGCTTCCGTGGGACATGGTCTTCAGGCAGTCTGATGTTCCTCATTCCTTATTGTTCAGATGGGTCAACCTCTTTGCTGACATTCCCCCAGTTCATCCTGCACAGGCCAAAGTTGTATGTTTTCAGGACTTTAGATTGGTGACTTTTAACTGTGGGAACATAAAATTCTCTCCCATTGTTATTTTCAAGATCTCAGAAAAATTGAAAATTTATCAATAGGATTGAAACACAGAGTTTTCCATTTGTATCCCCGAAAGGATAGTTTACCCCCACCTCCCCCTCCCTCTTTTTTTTTTTTTTTTTTTTTTTTTAGGTTTGTTTTGACCTATAGGATGCCTAAGTTGTATTACCAACACCCATAAACAGGAACCAAAGCATAGGTTTTCATTACATTACCCAAACTGGTTTATTGACTGTATGCTACTTATTGTAAGGTAAAATTTAAGCTTAGTTCCTTTGAATTGTCCTACAAGTAAAGAAATTGTTATACTGTGAATTGTGTTATTCAGAACAATAATATAGGCCATGGTATACCTTAACCAATATCAAATTATAAATAGACCCAATTAACATTTTTAATCCCCGATTGGCCTCAATTTTACCATTTTCACCAAAACCTCCACCTAAATTTAATTAATCTACACAATTCACTAAGCCATTGCAATCTCCTATACTTGGTGGATAAAACTTGGGCAGAGTTGAGAACGTGTACAATAACTTTTCCCAAATAAAACATTTGCTCTTAAACGCCTTATGACTGGACTAAGACTTCTGCTTATTTGGTAAGTAAAAAATTTAAGCTTTTCATTCCTTTAAATTTGTCCTACAAGTACAGAAAGTGTTATAATGTGGTGTTTTGTATTTCAGAAAAATGTAGAGCCCAACCCAATACTATGAATAAAACAACTAGCCTTTTATATTCCCATTTAGTTCAAATGTCCGTATCTAGCTCCTTTTCTTTATTCCCAGCACAAGATTCCTGCCTATATATACCAATTGTCAAGCAGTTGTGTCCCAGCCACAGAGCCCAAGGCTCCCACAATCTAGCTGGAGGGGCTTGAAATGTTCAATCAAGTTGATTACAACTAAGGGTCCAGACTATATTGTCATAGTTTTAACTTTCACCCCAATCGCCGCTCCTAAAATATACCAAACTCCCCAGTTCCACAGATTTTTACTTAGGCTTAGAGATGGGCACATGTGGAAAAGAAGCAAAACAGTTCTACTTTGTTATGTAGGATGTCGTTCTGGACTCTAATCAGTTCTTGGCTTTGTTTCCTTTCCTTGGGCTGCCCTATTGCCCAGGGACAGGCTTCCAATCCTACTTATGAAGCACAAGCGGTTAAATATATATGTATTTAAAACATTGCTAGTTATTATGGTAGGTTACTTGTATTAAGACACATATGTCCTGGATGGTGTCTTAATCCTGAATTATTTTCTTTTTCACCCTGCGAGAGATTGACAAGGCCTTACTGTGGCGTATATATATCTCCTAATCGCTAGAAGGTATAAGCCTGTGGCAAACATCCTCGAGTTATCTGTCCAAGGAGAGAGCTAACTAATAATCAAATAAAGTTGGGCTATACAGGACATATGGCTGCCTCTGCTGCACAGTATCATCAAGCAGTTGGTGTGTAGCTGATGTTGGTGGCGGCGTTTTGCTTGACTCAAGGAGACTACCTTTGCTTTTTTGGTTTGGTGGCCTTTGGTAAAAATCTCTGGTATTACCGAGACCAAACTGTATATTTGTAAGTGTGATCTCGATACAATCCTCCATGGTTACATTAGGTCATTGACAGCAGGCCAGGCCTTAGCCAATCTTTTCTTCAGATATCCCAGTTTAAAGGCAATAAAGCCTTAACCTTTTTTTTGGGGGGGGTGGTTGGGTTCACTGGCTAGCATATCCTTGGCAGGCATAAATCCGTGCGCTTAAGTGCTATCTGTATAATTATATGAAAACACTTTAATAGTGTTTTACGTGTATTGTTATCAGGAAAACAAAACCCACAAACTTTTAGTATTTGTGTTTGCTTCTGGATAGACAATACTCCTTTTTTAAAGTTCCTTCTGTATATTTAGTCAATTGAATAAAGCCGTTTTTCCAGTTTTATAAGAAATTACTTCATACCAGTTCAGCTCTAATTTTACCATTTAAGGATGACTTCATTTCCACCCTGTTTTCCTTTGTTCTGTGAAAAAGACGGTAAGGACGTCTCTCATATTGAAACTGTGCTGCACTAGAAGGTAACGTCGTTTAGGACTCACTGTAAACAGGATGTCTTTACACCTAGGTCCTCAGAGATGTTTGATGCTGTAGCAGTCTGAGGCTTTTATTCATTTTAGTATTAAGATTGGTGAAATTCTCTGCTGGTATTTCATGGTACAACCCATACGACGGAAGGCTGTATCAATTCTTTCTCTGCCTTTGAGATGGTGTCGTTTTGACCTGTGAAAACATAAAAACATGTGTATGTGGGATCTGTGTATGCATGTGTGCACACACAAAAAAAATAAAAAAAAAAAAAAAAAAAAAAAAAAAAAAAAAAAAAAAAAAACCCTTTTTTTAAATTTTTATTTTTGACCCTATGAGTCTCAGGAAGGCCGTTGTAGTACTCGTACCTATAGGCAGGGATCAAAACGAGTAAATTTTCATCAACTTTTGTTCCATTTTTTTTTTTTGGGTGCGTGGCATTGATGTTAATTTGGGAAGCAAACTTAAATCCTTTAGGATCGTTACCTTACCAGGTAATTGTAAAAGCGTATGTTACCCGCTTGGATTACTGCCATAACCACCAAACATTATAGAGAACAATTTGTCTTGTTTAATCCCAAGCTATGGTCTATAAATTTGAGTAAAAGACCAATTAATTGTAAAATTAAATATAACTTAATCGAATATGGTACCCCATGTCCACTCTCCCGCCGATCCCACCCCTCTCCCCCCCTCCCGGTTCACCATTTCAGTCGTTTTCTGATGCAGTCTTTCAGTTGTCTTTTAATATGCATCCCTCTTCACACGAAATATTAATAACTGGGTTATTGATGCTAGCATCCACACATGAGAGAAACATGCAATATTTGTTTTTCTGAGACCATGTTACTTCACTTAATATAATATCCTCAAGCTCCATCCATTTACATGAAAAAGTACATGTAAATCTTCTTTATTGCTGCATTTAATATTCCATTGTTTATATGTACCACATTTTTGTAATGCGCTAGTTTTTTGAGGGGCATTTGGGTTGGGTTCCAGCTTTTTGTATTGTGAAACAGAGCTGCAATAAATATTAGCTGTGCATGTATCTGCAAGTAAGATGAGTCTTGGTTTATACCCAGAACTGGTATGACTGGATCAAATGGCAAGCTCATTGAGTTCTTCCAAGGGTTCTCCACAGTGCTTTTCCATAGTGGCTGTACCAGTTTACATTCCCAACAGCAATGGATGATTGTTCCCCCTTTCTCCCGCACACCTTTTCTCCAGCACTTGGATCATTTGTTTTCTTGATCTGGCCAGTCTTATCGGAGTTGAACCGGGTGATATCTTAGAGTGGTCTAAATTTGCATTTCCCATAACTAATAGTGACATTGAACAGTTTTAAGATGTTCCTCAGCCCATCTCTAGCTCCTCATCTGTGAAGTCTCTATTTCAGCTCTTTGTCCATTTTTTTGAGTGATTCATTGGTTTTCTTTTTTCTTTGTTTTTGAGAGTTTGATACTCTGGAAATTAATGCTTTGTCCGAGTATCTGCAGTAAGGTTTCTTCCCACTCAGTGGGTTTTCTCTTTACTTCCTTTATTGTTGCTTTGATTGTACCGAAAGCTTTTGAGTTAATGATGGTCCACTGTGTAAATTATCGATTCTTATTTCTGTGCAGTGCTGTATGATTTAGGAAGTCTTTCCTACACCTATTCTTGTAGTCTGCTGCCAAGTTTTTCTTCCATTACCTCCAGAGTTTTGGGTTTCACGTTTGAGGTCTTTATCCATCTGGAATGGACTTTTTGGCACAAATGGTGCAAGGCGCGACGGTAGGGTTAGCTTCATTCCTTATGTAAAGTGGTGATTCCAGTTTTGCCAGCACCAAACTTGTTGAAGATGCTGTCTTTCCTCCATTGTGTCTTCTTGGCCCCTTTAGCAAATATGAGGAGGCTGAAGGTGATGTCTATGTTGGGTCCTTCAGTTTTATTCCAACTTCAGTAAAGTGGCAGGATATCAAATAAATCTAGAACGAACCTCAGTGACGCCTTTCTTTACATCAACATTAAGCAACTGAAGAAGGACTTTACAAGGAGGGACCTTCCCACTTAAAAATAGCCTCAAAAACAATAAATACCTAGGAAAAAAACCTAACCAAAACACCAAAAAACACCAAAAAAAAAAAAAAAAAATTTTTTAAACCTCTGAAGAAGGACAATGAAACAAGAATCAGAAGAGGGACCAAACCTCCCATGCTCATTGATTGGGGAAAATAAATATAGTAAAAAGTCCATTACCTAACCATATACAGATTTACTTTGCAATTCCAATCAAAAATCCCCAAGAGCTTCTTACAGGCTTCGGAAAAAAACCATCTCAATTTCATTTGGACAAAACAAAAGACCCCGAATGCCAGAGCAACCCTGCGCAAAAAGTGCAATACAGGGGGGAATCTCTTATACAGATTTTAAACTATACTACCGGGGCTTTATAGTTTTTTTTATTTTTATGTGTATGAATGTCGTCTGCATTGCAGGTTTGTGCACCCGTGTCATGCAATTTGCCACGGAGGTCAGAGCGGCGTCGGATTCCCTGGCACTGGACTTCTCCTGGACATTGGAGTTACAGCGGTTCTCACCCACCATGTGAGTGTAGGGAATCAAAACCCGGACCTCTGCAAGGAGCAGTTGGCGTTTTTAACCTCTATGCTACTCTCCAGCCCCCACCCCCACCCCATGTGAGTTCTTGTAACAACTGCACTCTTGGGCTGCGAGCTGGCCTCATAGCGGTTTGGGAGCGCCATCTGCTCTTTGCAGAGGACCCGCGTTTGAATCCCTCGCGCCCTACCATGGCGGCTCCAGCAGAAAACATCTGTAACCCCAATCCAGGGACACTCCACTTCCAGGGGAATCCGAGACCCTCTTCTGGCCTCCGCGGCATTGCACGACACCGGTGTGCAGACCTGCATGCAGACAGTACATTCATATACATACAAAAATAAATTTTAAAAAAAAGACAAAAAAAAATTACGAAAATTAAAAAAAAAAAAAAACTTGCACTCTTATAGTTCTCAAACACGTCAGTCTGTGCCCTAACGTTTTTTTCTGATTTTGAAGAATTGAAGGATATGAATGAAGCTCCTTATTTAGTTGATGCTCCAAGAAAGCTTCATGGGGGCTGGAGAGATAGCCTAGCGGTTAAGAGCGCCGCGCCGACTGCTCTTGCAGAGGACCCGGGTTCAATCCCTGCACCCACATGGCGGCTGAGAACCCTCTTTAACTCCAGTTCCAGGGGAATCTGACGCCCTCTTCTGACCTCTGTGGCATTGCACGACACGGGTGCACAGACCTACATGCAGACAGTACATTCATACACATACGAGAATAAATTATTTTTAAAAAAGCTTCATGGATCATACATGGCTCTCAGATGGGAGTTAATTTCTGTCTGAAGCCTGTAAATAAACCTGTTTATAAGTATTCTGAAGAAAAGTTTTGGGTATTAACATTATAGTTATTGGGCTGGAGAGATGGCCTAGCAGTTAAGAGCACCAACTGCTCTTGCAGAGGACCCAGGTTCAATCCCCAGCACCCATATGGCGGCTGAGAACCATCTTTAACTCCAGTTCCGGGGGAATCTGACCCCCTCTTCTGACCTCCGCGGCATTGCATGACACGGGTGCACAAACCTACATGCAGACAGTACATTCATACACATAAAAAATAAAAAACAGTTTTGGCAGAATTATAACCATAGCTGCCGATGGTAGAAATGATAAATGATAAATAATAGCTGTACGACTTAGGTAAGCCACTTTACTTTTCTGAGGCAATACAGAAAAGGCTTTTCATATAAGGGCTTGCATTCTATAAATGACAATTTCAGATCACACCAAAGTTTACTGTTCTATGTTGGTTACCCAACATTAAAGTATACTGTGGAGGTGCTGGGTGTGGTGGCACACGCCTTTAATCCCAGCACTTGGGAGGCAGAGGCAGGTGGATCTCTGTGAGTTCAAGGCTAGCCTGGTCTACATACTGAGTTCCAGGACAGCTGGGGGGCTACAGGGAGACCCTGTCTCAAAAACACTAAATAGATAGATGATAGATGATAGATAGATGATAGGTGATAGGTGATAGATGATAGATGATAGATAGATATAATACATATAATGTATATTACAAACACACACACTGTGGGGGCTGGAAAGATGGCTCAGTGGTTAAGAGAACTGACTGCTCTTGCAGACAACCCCAGTTCAGTTCTCAGCACCCATGTGGAAGATAACAATGGTCCATAACTCCAGTTCCAAGGGATCCTACTCCCTCTCTGGCCTCTGAAGGCATGGCACACACAAGGTGCGCCTGCACAGGCAGGCGGATCTTTGTGAGTTCAAGGCCAACCTGGTCTACAGAGTGAGTTCCAGGACAGCTGGGGCTACAGGGAGACCCTGTCTCGAAAAGAAAAAAAAAAAAAAAAAATTAAATAAAAGCAAATTTTAAAGTTTATTCTGAGCCTGTTACATACTTAACATTGAAATTTACTGTCCTTATCACATCTCTGGTGATGAGCAAGCCTAAGTTATTAGAGCTATATACACTGAATTTTCATGTCTTATGATCAGAAATTAATAATTATCACAAATAATGGCTTGAACTTCCATGACCCTCAAAACGCATGATACAAATAAATACGCATACTCTCTTCACTTTTAGGACCCATGAGATTACTAAGATTGAAAATTGCCTTAGATGTCTACATAACCATTTCAGGGTCCCTTTGTTTCAGAGAACACTCACCTGCAATTAAGCTCCTGGTTTGATAGAAGAAACATGACTTATAGCTCCTCCAACTTCTTTATCAAATTATGCACTGGTAACATTTTAGTTGATATACAGCTCTGTGGTTTTTAAATTGATTCTCTTAGGGTTAGACAAGGTGTCAAACTTCTTAGGTAAAAATGAGAGTTAAGGATAAAGCTACTTTTCTAAAGTAAATGACTAATATAAGAACTTTGTACTAGTTTAAGCATATATAGGTTAAATATATCAATATGTATAATAGCAATAGTTTAGTTATTGTATTTTCCTCCCATATGTAGGTAGTTTTGTTGTTGTTGTTGTTTTTTGAGACAGGGTCTCCCTTTAGTCCCAACTATCCTGGAGCTCACTCTGTAGACCAGGCTGGCCTTGAACTCAGAGATCCGCCTGCCTCTGCCTCTGCCTCTGCCTCCTGAGTGCTGGGATTAAAGGCGTGCACCACCACGCCTGGCTATAGGTAGTTTTTTACTCCCTTGTGGTCTATGTACCCAAATTTGTAGTAAAACCTAGAAAATTAATACCTTTTAAAAACTTCTAACCTTTGAAAAGACCAATGTAGTTATTAAGATATCACTTTTCTCAGGTGAATACATCTTTGTCAGGCAAAAGGCAAGTAAAACAAAAAACAAAAAAGACACTCAGGCCAGTGGTGTTAAGAGATTTACTTATTCAATAGATGTAGTTGCCATTACCCAGTTCTACCAAGTCACATCTAGATCATTACTAATAGGAAGATTCAGAGGTACATAGTTGGAGGCTTAAGAGTGATGTAGTCCAGTTAAACAGACTTAATGTCAAATAACAAAGTGTGTATCAAATGCATACATAGAACAGAGATAAGCCTATGAGTAGGCATTACCCACAGAATGGACTCAAGAGCTCAATTATCCTGGATACTTCATTATTTCTATTTTTTTTTTTTAGCACCTACTCTATATTCAGCATTGCCTTGGCTCCAAAACTAAGTGTGTCAACCTCCTTTCTTTCATATCTATAAGAGGTTATCAGTCATGAAACAATAGTGAAGAACTAGGTGAAGTTCACAGTCAGTGTTTTACTAAGTGTTAAAATATGTTCTGAGATGTAATATTTGGGTCAGGTCTTAAAACAAATGGAAGGTTTAAGCACAGTAAAGGACAAAGTTCCCTGAGTGGAAATATGCAGGAACAGGTGGGACTATGCCATGAGCATGTAAGAACCACAGAGTATGCATTTGGGAATATAGAAGAGATCTGACCAACCAAACCTAAATTCAAATAAGCCATTGAATCCAAATAGAAGGTCTTTGAAATAGGTAATCTAAGTACCCTGTGAGTGTTATGTGTCCCTGTATTAAGCTGGCCACCAGATAGTATAGTCTTCTATCAAAACAAGACTATTTTTTTTCTACTCCTGATGACTTACAGCCTCACTGGAGAGCAGAGTGAGAAGAAAGAGGAAGGACTATTTTTGCAGTTCCAAGCTAGTTCCAGGGTGGAACTCATATTTGTACTTAGCCCTCAGAGGTTCCCTTCATCATTGTAAATATACAACCTTGCTTATGAAATTCAAATAAGATAATTGCATGTGAGTGTATTCTGATGCTGAAGGGGTGAATCCAGACAGTAAGATAAATGTCTTTCTGATATCTATTAACATAATCCATATATGCAGTGTTATCTTCTGTCCTGATGTATCTGAGTAAACTCCACTTAGTTTACATATGGCATAATTGATCATATTCCATTCACTCAGGTAGCATATAGAAATTGGTCAGGATGATAAATACTTTACTGAGTTTAGAGGTCCAAAAAATAATACAAAATTTTCTTTTACAAGGTTGACAGTGTTCGAAATTTGAACTCAAATACCTTATACTTTTTTTTTTTAAACAGGGTGCTACAAATAAAAACTGATGAGAAAGTGGATTTGTCTGATGGGAATACAGCAAGTTGCCCTTTGAGCCCCATTAAGATGTGCCTTAATCATCCTATTGAGTGGAATCTGAATTTAACAGCAACATCTCTAGCAAGCTGTACAGTTCATAACCAAAATCTCAAAAATGAAGAAAAATAGTTTGTAGTTCTTCTTGCACTATCTTTATTTTATATGTCACTACTCCCTCTCTTTAAAGTCAATCCTGAAATATTTCTAGTCCTGTGATTTGTCTTTATATTAAATCATTAGCATTAATCATTTTGATTAAAGTCCTTTGTATGTTTTTTTACGTATTTTACGCCAGACCATTGTGGAGTTTTACAGTACATATTTTACGCCAGACCATTGTGGAGTTTTACAGTACAAGCAGATTTTGACGTTTCTCTTTTTAATGGTGAATTTTTTATACTCTAAGTTTAAATATGTAAATATCCCCAGTTCTATTTCTGTGCAATTTTAACATATAACACATTATGTAATTTAGAAAGCTCATTATTGTAAAGATTTGTGATAATGACCTAACCGATGAACAGTTGTGTTAACAGGTGGATATTAACTACCTCGAAGCAAACTGGTAAAAGGAAAAGGCATCGCTTGGAAGTTATGTCTCTTGTAAAGTTATATATGTATAGAAGAAGAATGATCAGTTTATCATCATGTAGCATGTTTTCATTCATAAAAATCTGAGTTGATCAGTTCTCTTTCTGTAATTTAAACCTCTCATCTGTGGGCCATAAGAGCAGTGGCACAATTGCATGTTTACTTCTCAGCAAATCTGAGCCTCATGGTAGACAAGAACACTGGATTAACAATTTTGAATGAGAAAAAAAGAATGATAACATCTATTGGTTTTACTGTATTTTAGCAATCAACTTAAAAGCTTACCGGGATATGTAAAAACAGGGTCATATCCTGATTAATGCTAATAATGCAAAGCACGCTCTTTAAAATGGCTATTGTATCTAAATTCTAAATATTAATACTTAAGGTTTGGTGCTTAGAATTTAGTTTTCCTATGTCAGAAAAAAAGCAAGCTTTGGTACGGTGTTTGTATAAAGATCATGGCTTCTTTCCTTTTTGATACTCTGGGCATGTATAAATGGGATTTTAGTTTGTTATTTCTAAATGCTTTTCCATACAGTATGTTGTGTGCCATTTTGGTACTGCTTATAGTTATAGTCCTTCCTTCCCCCATTTTTTTGTTTAATGGAAGGGACTTAACAAGAAATATGAAGCACAGGAAAAGACACAGAGCTAACCAGAATGAAGAGTAAGTGTTCTTCATTGGTTTGTATCATTACCATATCTACTGTTCCCTTTTGCTTAGATAGCATTATTGCTTTGTAACTGTGACTCCTTTTCTGAGTTCTGTAATGCACATTTATGTATATAGTATAGCATTTTGGTTCTAAAAACCCAGCAATATTACCTTAGCTCCATCTCAGAACATCACTTGAAGTAAATTGCCTCTGTTAAATAAACCTAAAGAAGCACAATTAATAAGACAAATCAAATCAGAAGAAAAAGGTCATTATCAGAGGAACAACAAAAGGTGCTGCATTGGGATGGCAAGGAGGATTACTTTCATACAGTGCAAATTTCAAAACATTTAAGCTTGCTAACATGTCATTATTTCAAAAGATAATTGAAACTGGCAGTGAAGTAGTGCTCATAAATCAGTACTTTAAAAGTACTTCTTGGGGCTGGAGAGATCGCCTAGCGGTTAAGAATGCCGACCGCTCTTACAGAGGACCTGGGTTCGATCCCCAGCACCCACATGGCGGCCAAGAACCGTCTGAAACTCCAGTTCCAGGAGACTTCCAGTTCCAGGGGAGTCCAACACCCTCTTCTGACCTCTGCGGCATTGCACGACACGGGTGCACAAACTTGCATGCAGACAGTACATTCATACACATACAGAAATAAATAAAATTTAAAAAACAATTTTTTTAAAGTACTCATCGAATTCATTTCTTGCTAGTACTGTTTATTATTCAAGGTAAATTACATTTTGTTATAACAAAAAAACGATGTACCATTATGATTAATGTGTGGACATCTCCTTGATTCAGAAACATTTATAAAAGTGCTACCAGATGGAAAAACTTTAGGAAATTATCCATGCAGGTAATAACAAATAAATGGTTAGTATAGGAATTATAAAATCATCAAAGCACCAAAATGAGGAGTACGCTGGTTTATTAGACTGGTCCTCCCTGGGAATAAATTGCTTTATCTCTAACTAGTTGTATGTATTTCATTTGTCCTTTAAAATGTCACTTATTAGGTACTGGGACATTTTCACCTATGTTGGACCTAGTATATCTAATCTTCTGAAATGCAAACTGCCAATCTAGTTATAATCTTCCCATGATGCCAAAATTTCACAGAAGTAACCTTGGGCATCTGTATAAAAGCAGGCTCCTGGCCCACCTCACATTAGATAAAACAAATCTGGACACATTCAGTAATCTTTGGATCACACCAACAGATGCTGTCCTAGTGTTTTAAGTCATATGGCATCACTCAACAAAGTCTTCAGAAAGACAATCAGACATTTTCTGATTTTAACACAAAAATAACTTTATTAAAGCAAAGAAATAAGTTCAGACAACTCCATTTCCACCACCTGTCTTTAACTTATATCTTGGTTGAGAAACTGTGCAAGGTTAAGTTTACTTTTTTCTAGTGCTGCTGTTTTGGCTCGTCTCGGTAGTCTCACCCTCATTTCTGATTGTGGTTCTGGAGCATCAGGATCACTAAACAAATGTTGAAAATACAACAATTTAGATATAAGCTTTAAAACCAGATTATTTATAAATAAAACTTTTTGCTTCTGACATAACAGTGTATAATTGATAACTTGATTCTATTAACTAAGCTTAAAACTGAGATCTCAAATAAACAAAACACTGATAGGGCTACTATACAGCAAAATGAATCATAGAAAACCTAGATCATTTAAAAAAAATACTGAATAATAGGCCAGGCATGGTGGCACACGCCTTTAATCCTAGCACTTGGAAGGCAGAGGGAAGTGGATCTCTGTGAGTTCAAGGCCAGCCTGGTCTACAGAGTGAGTTCCAGGACAGCCAGAGCTACAGGGAGACCCTGTCTCAAAAAAAAAAAAAAAAAAACTGAATAAAACTTGGTATTAAGTAAGGAAACAAGCAAAACACTAAGCTTTTGTAATGAAGCTTATAATTATATAGGGACCACAACAATTATCCTAAAGAAGATTTTGAGAACAAGTGAATGATAAAAAAATTCAGTTCTTAAAAAAAAATTCAGTTCTTTTAATTGAGTTACTTGATTACTAAAACATAGTAAACATAGTAAACTTCTCCATCAAAGCACTTTAAGTTTAACCAAGACTTAATGTAAGAAAATATACATGGTACAATGCCAATGAATAAATGAATACAAAATAATTGCTAGAAACTTTTCAGGGTCAGCCATGCCTTGACAATGACATGGGGGAGGGGGTGGAAACACCTCTATTAATACAAAAACTAATGCAATAAGATTATAGGCAGAATTGTTCTATCCTTGTAAAGATAAAGAATCTAAATGTATATAAATCAAAGTTTTGCTAATTCAAGATGGAAAAAAGTCATATATTTACAAATTCTTTAATGAAAAATGGAAATTGAGGACCATGTTAAAATCACCTACTAATAAGCGAAAGTACATAAGCCCTTCTAAGAAGTCCAACATTCTTGATATGGAATTTTAGACTATTTATCAAGGCCATACCTACTAATAGATTTTACTACCCTGTGATATACCAAGTTTCTCTCAAGGAGAAAAATTAGAATTTTCTATTTCTGCCAAAATAACAAGACCACGGGCTTCTTCTATACATTGTAGAAACACATGACATGCCTTTCTGAGTCAGCCTCAGTCTGATGTCTCCTGTTGGTCCTAGATGAAGCTGTCACTTTTCTTCGTCCTTAAAGACAGTATAAATTATTATCAAACAATTTATCAATTTGTTAATTGCTTCATGTTTCTAAATCCAGTTTCCAGGCTACCTAAATCTTTTATTTTCAGCATAACAATCTTCTTTAACAAGTTTCCAGCCACCTTGATGCCAACTATCAATACACCATAGAGGAAAAAAAAAAAAAAAAAAAGAGACATAAAACTTTACACTAAGTTTATTTAAATAAGACTGATAAACAAGTTACAAACTCATTTGTTGGGAGAGAAAAAAAAGCACATAAAAAACACCTCAAGCTGGTGTGATAGTTCAACAGGTAAAGTACTTACTTAATAAACACTAAGGACCTGAGTTTGAACCCCAGAACCCACATAAAAAGGTCAGACATGTTAGCACTATCTTATAACCCCAGCATCAATGAATCAAGAAGGGCAGATCCCTGTAGCCCACTGTCCAGCTATCCTAGCTGACTTGGTGAGTTTCAGACAAATGAGAGACTACTGTCTCAAAAACAGACTATGACTAAAGACCAATACACCCAAGGTTATCCTTTACCCACCACAAGGTTGTCCTCTACTACACCACATACATAACCTTGTATGCATACTCATACATACATGAACAATGCACACAAAAATTTTCTAACAGCAAGAGTATATATGATTTTGTTTTTAAACAGGTTTTTAGTATGTTGCCTAGATAGGCTAGTCTCAAAATATCCTCAGACAGCCTTTGGAATAGCTACAATTACAGTCTTGCATGATTAAAACCTGGCATCAAATAAAATTTATACAGCAGGATAAAGCTTTCTTATAAAATATTTAAAATTATACATAACAAATTCATTATGTGTTCATAAATATAATTAAATGTCAAAAAAGGAAATGAACCTTTACATACTGAGGTTTTAAAAGACGTTTTATGAAGCTAAGAAGTGAGGTCTGTGGAATGCACCTCATTTGGTAAAGTGCTTGTCTAGCATGCACAAAGTCCTGGTTTGATCCTCAGCACCATGTAAATTAAAGCATGGTGGTACATGCTGTGGTCCCAACCCTTAAACAGAAGTTCAAGGTCATTCCCGACTACATGGTGAGTTTTAGGACAGACTGGGATGCCTAAGAACCTATTCTAGGAGGAAAAAAAAGGAAGAGGCAAAATTTGGCCTGTGATATTCTTCATTTGTAAGAAATAAAATGTAGCATCCATATATTAAGTTTGGACTATTTAAAAAATGGGAGTTCTTGGGCTGGAGAGATGGCCTAGCAGTTAAGAGCACCGACCGCTCTTACAGAGGACCCGGGTTCAATCCCCAGCACCCACATGGCGGCTGAAAACCGTCTGAAACTCCAATTCCAGGAGAACTCCAGTTCCAGGGGAATCTGACACCCTCTTCTGACCTCCGCGGCATTGCACGACATGGGTGCATAGACCTGCATGCAGACGGTACATTCATACAGATACAGTAATAAATAAAATTAAAAAAAAAAAAAATGGGAGTTCTTGAGCTGGGCATGGTGGCACATGTCTTCAATCCTAGCACTCGGGAGCCAGAGGCAGGCAGATCTCTGTGAGTTCAAGGCCAGCCTGGTCTACATAGCGAGCTCCAGGCCAGCTGGGTCTAAAGGGAGACCCTGTCTCAAAAAGACAAAAAAAAAAAAAGGGGGAGTTCTCATAGTTTATTCTGTAACTAAATGTAATCTGATCAAAACTAATTGTTCGCCTGACATTTATTTGAAAACTGTATGTCCTATTCATTTTTACATATTTTCATTCATTATTTGCTTTGACTAAAGCATTTTATCCCTCAAGACATCTACGAATATAGAACTAATTTGGAAGAATATCCAACAATTGATGTTTAAGTAACTGGTTTGTTATGAAATAATATTATGGCCAAATTCCTTTCTAGAAAGAATATACTTAGAAAAGAGCCATAAAAATATTTTTCAAAGATTAAAATCGTGGTTGGCCCATATGTGAGACTATTAGTGTTCTTCATGGTAGGTCTACTTGGATGTACTTATTCTTCTGTAGTAAGCATGCATTGCTTTTGTAATGAGGAAATAATAAAATAAAAAGACCTTGACTTTCAAATGTTTACTACTAGGGATCATTTGTAAAAACGTTTTTTATTCCAACAAAACCTCTACTATTGGATACCTATTGGGAATTAAGTTAGGGGAAAAAAGTAAATCAGACAAGGAAAGGAGGTGGGGGGGGGAAAAAAACAGCAAGAAATGCTCAGTAATACAAAGGATAAAACACAAATTGTAAAACTGTCATTTAACCTATTACTAATTTAACCCAAATAATCTTTTATATAATGTGTATTTTTCAGTCAAAAACATTTAGAGCAACAATGATTTTATAATCTTTAAACAAAAAAACAAAAATCCCCATCAACTGTAGGCATGAAAAAAACCATACCTAAGACATTTACAAATTTTTATTCCTAAGAAAAGCAAAAATAAACTCGCAAAATTACTATTTTTACTTGAAAAGAGCTATATTATAAGATCAAGTTAATCCACACATTACCTCTGTTCATCTTTTGCTGTGTGGACTTTGATGCAAGAGTTCCTTTTATATCTCTCAGAGGAGTCATATATTCTTCTTTATTCTTTTCTACCAATGGGAATCACACAGAAATGCAAGTAAAAAGACAGTCTTAGTTTTTTGTTTTGTTTTAAACAGTTTGTTACTTTAGTCTGCATGTAGGTTTGTGCACCCATGTCGTGCAATGCCAAGGAGATCAGAAGAGGGTCTTGGATTCCCCCGGAACTGGAGTTAAAGACGGTTTTCAGCCGCCATGTGGGTGCTGGGGATCGAACCCAGGTCCTCTGCAAGAGCAATCAGTGCTCTTAACTGCTAGGCCATCTCTCCAGCCCCAGAGTCCTATATTTTTAAGTGAGATTTTCATGTATCATAGAACAAGTAGGTATTAGTAGTAACTGAAAGGTTAGCATAAATCACTGGTCCAAAAAAAATGTGACTACAACAAAATGAAACTCCTGGCATGATGGTTAGTAAAAATGTATTCAATCAGATTGAAAAGGTCAATAAACATATCCTTTTTCAAGAAAGTTAATAAAAGGATTTTCATTCGTTTCTGAAATTCAACCAAACGGGGTGGGGGAGAACCCTCAGTAAAGATGAAATGCAGAATTTTATAAATAGGTCAGTTATGTGATTACCATCATTTTGAAGAAGAGCTGAAGTTGTATTGACATCCTGTGCTATTACAGCTTGGTCAAATTCTTTACTTCCTTTTCCTAACTGAAACATAATTTTCTCCAAAGCTCTCAGACATGTCCTATCTTTTACTTGCTATGAAAAAGGAGAAAAAGTTTAAAATACATTTTCTTAAATGCCAATATCAAGTTCTTTAAAATCAAGTGAATAGCATATATTAATAACTGTTATAATTTAATACAACCATCTAAAGATAAATATGAACACAAGCTACTTAAAAGAGTGATTAGAAATGGTTTTACCTCCAGAATCTCATCCAATAGAACCAGAAGATCCTTTGTAATATTGCTACTTAGTTCTAAAGAACTCAACGCTTTGGTATAAACCCGAATTTCTGATGAGCATGGACTTGCTAAGATCTCATTACAAATTTTTATAGCTAAGTTATCATGTACTGTTAAGGCCTAGAAAATTAAAAAGAAAAAAAACTAGTAAAGTGAAAATGTCATTACAATATATACATCAACCAGAACATTTCTAACTGTCTTATTAAAATCCCAAAAGTAAAATGTCTAAAGCTAAATTTAACATGTCCCTATCTCCAAAACTGAAGGATCTCCCAGTTGCAGGTTTCAGAGGATATAAGTTCCCAGCTGATAAAATGATTCAGACTGATGAAAGTGGGCCTTTTCCAAACTCATACCACTCTCCCTAGAGGTCAGTCCACACACAGTGACTGGCCAACCAATGCAGAAGTACCATGCTGCAGCTTGTTTCAGTTATGAGTAACTCCAAGGACGACCTCAATTCTAGAACTCTCTGTGGGGTCCTACTTCCATGGCAATTCAATTTGGCCTAGGCCCCATCTATTCTGCTTATTCAAAACTCCTGTGACATCTCTGTTACTCATACTTAAGACTGCTGACTGTTCTTGGATCTTCTATCTTTTGCCTCTCAAGTTCTTTCTCCAACTCTTCTTACCAGTTCACCTCACATAAACATCAATGACCATGAAATGAATTTTCTTAGTAAGTAGGTTTGGGGCTGGGCATGGTGGCACACACCTTTAATCCCAGCACTCAGGAAGCAGAGAGGCAGGCAGATCTCTGTGTGTTCAAGGCCAGCCTGGTTTACATAACCGAGTTCCAGGCTAGCTGGAGCTACAGGGATACCCTGTCTCAAAAACACCAAAAATAAAATCAAAAGTAGGTTTCATCCTTAATCCTTTAATCTTAAATCCTGCATACTCAATTGCACATTTCAAACCCTAGTCTTTAAAATGATTTGAATAATCATCTATATTCATGATCTTTACATAGACATCTTTCCTTTAAACTCAGATCATTACCAGCCAATACAAGGTCAATGCATGTTTAGTAACTTCTAGGGAGCAAAATGATTTCTCCAATTTCCCAAAAGATCTTTTTTCATTGTGGTTCTTTTTGACTACAACATAGAGAAGTATCAAAACTATCTCCTCATAGTTTCAAAGAATCTATCAGAAGGATTCTTTTCTTTAATCAATGCAACAGGCAAGAGTGAACTGAAGGCAGTTACCATCTTTGCCACCCACAGGCTACCCACAAACACACCTGATAATCTTGGGAATTCTTAGCTTGAGGATTTAATCCACTTGGTCTTGTGAGATCAACAAGCAACTCAGCAACATTTGTGATATCTACTTCAGCTAAAGGAGATGATGCAGGGGCATTGGCCAGTGTTTGCAGAGTTGGAATAAAGGCTTCTTCAAAGCATTCCTGATTAGTCCTATTGAAAAAATAATTTGAAGTGACTTTCAAAGAGGCCAGGGACATCTGCCATGTTGAGGATTGGATCCTACTGACCTCGTTAGCTCTCCCTACCTTCAAGTGTCTGAATAAAATGATTTGACCAAAGAGAGGAGGGAAAAAAAAAAACAACCACCAGAAAACACAACTCAAAAGTATACTGGCAAAGCATTATCTGAGGGAAAATTCTTAATTCTAAAGAATGTGTACAATGCTTATCCATTTAAGATGAGGTACATTTTCAAGCAGAGATAAGAAATTTGGATAGCTGGGCATGGTGGTGCACGCCTTTAATCCTAGCACTTGGGAGGCAGAGGCAGGCGGATCTTTGTGAGTTCAAGGCCAGCCTGGTCTACAGAGTGAGTTCCAGGACAGCTGGGGCTACAGGAAGACTCTGTCTCGAAAAAACAACAACAACAACAAAAAAAAAAAAAAAACACAAAAAAAAAAAAAGAAATTTGTGTAAATAAAACTTATGTTATTAGTATCACTCATCTACTGAAATAAAACATAACAAAATGATAAAGCTACAATTCAGGTATCTGAGTAGGGGGAGGGTGATGACTCAGTGACTCCTTACCTGTTTGCATAAGCAAACATTGGGAAAAACACGCCTAGACAATGTCGAAGTTGAACATCCTCTTCAGTCACAGGATTGTACCATAACAAAACCAAACGAGAGAGAATCCTACTGCTGATCAAGAGCCCAGAGAACATCATCTTGGCTAGTCCTTCTGCAGCTCCTGTCCTGAGTTCAGACACCTAGTAAAAATGACATTCATCACAAGAAGCCACTTATCTTTATTTTCCATCAAAGCTTCCATGTGATATATATTTTTAAGTTTATTTTATGTGTATGAGTGCACGGCCTACATGTATTTATGTGCATCCATGTCATCAAATGCCCACGGAAGAGAGAAGAGGGCATCAGATGCCCTGGAACTAGAGTTAGGTATGGTTGTTAATCACCACATAGCTTCTGGGATTCAAACCTGAGTCTTTTTCAAGAACAGCTGGTCCTCCTAACCACTGAGCCATCTCACTAGCCCCCAAAATAACTACCCAAAAATTATTCATGTTACTATGAATTGCTGAAAGCAGGATCACTACAGGCTTGAGGCCAATCTGGACTACTACACAGCGAGTTTTAGACCAGCCTGAGCTACAAAGTCTCAAAAAAAAATAATAATAATAATAATAATAATAATAATAAATAAATAAAAATAATTACAGTGAATAGTGCTCAGAGGAAAAACTTGTAGTAAATATATACACTTAAAAAAAAAATCTCTGGAGCTCTAGAGATGGCCTAGCAGTTAAGAGCATCGACTGCTCTTGCAGAGGACCTGGGTTTGATCCCCAGCACCCACATGGCGGGTGGCTGAGAACAGTCTTTGACTCCAGTTCCAGGAGAATCCAATGCCCTCTTCTGACCTCTGCGGCATTGCACGACATGGGTGCACAGACCTACATGCAGACAGTACATTCAGACACATAAAAAAATTAAAAAAAAAATCTCAAGCCAAGAGTGGTGGCACACACCTTTAACCCTCACACTTGAGAGGCAGATCTCTGTGAGATCCAGGCTAGCCTGGTCTACATAGCAAATTCCAGGCTATCTGTGACTATAGGGATAGCCTGTCTCAAAACGACCAAAAAATAAAATCTCAAAATCAATAAATTAAATTTACACCTTAATAAGGAAAGCACCCCATGTTCCAGAATTGAAAACATTGTTCAGAAGGCAATATTGGTCAACATAATACCTAAAATATTCCAGTGAAACTTTTTGCAGAAATGGAAAAGCCAATCCTCAAAGTAATACAGAACTAAAAGGAATCTTGAATAGCCAAAATAATAATAAAAGTGAAAAATAAACTTAGAGAACTCAAGCTTCTTCATTTTACCACCTGGGCACGGAAACACAGCCTGTAGTCCTAGGACTTGGGAGGCTGATTCAGGAGGGTTTTGAGTTCCAGAAAAGTATAGGCTATCTAGGGAATTCAAAACCCACTCTGAGCTACATAGTAAGACAATGTTTGAAAAAACTGGCTTAAGGACAGATGCAGAGACCAGTGGAACAGAGAATTCATCTATAAGTAACTTTCAATAATCATTCCAAAACAGTCCCTTCACCCAATGACACTTGAACAATCACACAATGGGCTGAACACTGAAACTACTTTTACCACACAACATATACAAATATTAACCGAAAATGTGCCAAAAGCCTCAATTTAAAAGGCAAAACTATAATCTCTTATTAAAAAAAGAAATAAATTATCATGATCTGGACTTGGCATGACAGAAATAACATCAAGAACACTTAGGAAATACAGATGAGACTCCATGTGCCTCAAAAATAAGAAAAATAATAACGGAGGACATGAAGTTGAGAGGGATAGTAAAATATGGGCGAAGATGGGAGAAGGTCCAAATACGCTCAAAATATATTGTATGAAAAAATATGTATATTGCATGAAATTATCAAATCAATAAATATATTTTTTGGTTTTGGGGGGGTTGTTTTGTTTTGTTTTTTGAGACAGGGTCTCCTTGAAGCCCCAGCTGGCCTGGAACTATGCAGACCAGGCTGTGCTTGAATTCAGAGAGATCCGCCTGCTCTGCCTAGCGAGTGCTGGGATTAAAGGCATGCACCACCACACCCTGCCTTTTTTTTTTAAGATATTTTTAAAAACACAAATAAAGTTTCATCAAAACTTTGAAGTCATGTCTAGACAAATTATCAAGAAGGCATGCCAGGGGTGGTGGTGCACACCTTTAATCCCAGCACTTGGGAGGCAGAGGCAGGTGGATCTCTATGAGTTCAAGGCCTGCCTGGTCTACAAAGTGAGCTCCAGGCCAGCTGAGACTAAAGGGAGACCCTGTCTCAAAAAAAAAAAAAAAAAGAAGGCAAAAAAGACTATGCTATAGCATAGAAATATTTGCAAACTATGTATCTAATAAAGATATTCTTACCTAGCATATATAAAGAACTCTGAAAAACAAACAAATAAAAATATGTTTAAAACAGACAAATACCTTCAAATACCTTGAATAGACATTTCTCCAAAAAGATAAATGACCAGAATAAATGACCAGGTAAAGACACTCGGCATCATCATTCATTAGAGAAATTCAAATGAATCACAATGAGGTACAATTTCATAAACAGGACTGCTAATATTTTAAAATGGAAAATAAGTGTTGACAAGGATGCAAAGAAACTGAAAACATTAAGGTGGGCATATAAAATGGTTCAGATGCTCTAGGAGACTATTTGGCAGATCCTCAATATGGTCTAGAGTACAACTCCAAAAAACTGAAAGCACTTAAGAAATGCATGTCTGGGGCTGGAGAGATGGCTCAGTGGTTAAGAGCACCGACTGCTCTTTCAGAGGACCCGGATTCAATTCCCAGCACCCAAATGGCAGCTAAGAACTGTCTTTAAGCCGGGCGTGGTGGCGCACACCCTTATCCTAGCACTCAGGAGGCAGAGGCAGGCGGATCTCTGTGAGTTCAAGGCTAGCCTGGTCTACAGAGTGAGTTTCAGGACAGCCAGAGCTACAGGGAGACTCTGTCTCAAAAAAAAAAAGAAATCATGTCTATGTATATTCACAGCAGCACTGCTCACAAAAGCCAGGAGGCATAGCTCAACTGTGCTTCAACAGATAAAGAACAAATTATAGCAAATACATAAAAATGGAATAGTATTCAGCTACAAAAAGGAATGAGGTATTGATACAAGCAAGCTACAATGCACATAAACCCCCAAAATACTAAGCTAAATAGAGCCGAAAAGGTACAAAAGATAATATGTTGTATGAGTCCGTGTACCTACAATGTTCTGAATAATAAAATTCACAGAGACAGAGGGTGTGCATTCAGTGGCTGGTGATAAGGGGAATAAAAAGCAAATCTGGTACATTTTTATCTGGAATGATAAAAATCTTTATTTTTTTAAATTATTTTTATGTGTATGAATGTACTGTCTGCATGTAGGTTGGTGCACCCATGTCATGCAATGCCGAGGAGATCAGAAGAGGGTGTGTCGTATCCCTCTGGAACTGGAGTTAAAGACGGTTCTCAGCCTCCATGTGGGTGCTGGGGATCAAACCCGGGTCCTCTGCAAGAGCAGTCGGCGCTCTTAACCACTAGTCCATCTCTCTAGCCCAAAATCTTTTTAAAATTTGAGATGGTAGTTACACTCTACTGTGAAAATACTCAATGACAATTATTCACTTTAAATTGTCAGGTTTTGTTTTGATTTTTTTTTTTTTTTCTTTTTGGTCTTTTTGAGACAGGGTCTCCCTGTAGCTCCAACTATCCTGGAAGTCACTATGTAGACCAGGCTGGCCTTGAACTCACAGAGATCTGCCTGCCTCTGCCTCCCAAGTGCTAGGATTAAAGGCGTGTGCCACCACACCTGGCTTTAAATTGTCAGTTTTATGAAGTCAACCCATTCACAATGAAAATATACAAATATTAGAACTGGAGAGATGGCTCAGTGGTTAAGAGCACCGACTGCTCTTTCAGAGGACCCGGATTCAATTCCCAGCACCCAAATGGCAGCTAAGAACTGTCTTTAAGCCGGGCGTGGTGGCGCACACCCTTATCCTAGCACTCAGGAGGCAGAGGCAGGCGGATCTCTGTGAGTTCAAGGCTAGCCTGGTCTACAGAGTGAGTTCCAGGACAGCTGAGGCTACAGGGAGACCCTGTTTTGAAAAGACCAAAAAAAAATATTAAATACCAGCTGGGCATGGTGGTGCACACCTTTAATCCTAGCCCTAGCACTTGGGAGGCAGAGGCAGGCAGATCTTTGTGAGTTCAAGGCCAGCCTGGTCTACAGAGCAAGTTCCAGGACAGCTGAGGCTACAGGGAGACCCTGTTTTGAAAAGACCAAAAAAAAATATTAAATACCAGCTGGGCATGGTGGTGCACACCTTTAATCCTAGCACTTGGGAGGCAGAGGCAAGCAGATCTTTGTGAGTTCAAGGCCAGCCTGGACTACAGAGCAAGTTCCAGGACAGCTGGGGCTACACGGAGACCCTGTCTAAAAAAAAAAAAAAAAAAAAAAAAAAATTAAATACAAACAAAAACTAAAAACCATACACTACAAATAATGTTCTATAATCACAGGGCTGAATTATTTCTTACCTCACTATCTAAGAAATCAGACAGGAGTTTCAGAACATTCTTAACTGTAGCAGTCTCTTCAACATCTTCTGTGTCTTGTTCATCATCATCATTTATTTCTGTGTCTTCACACTGAATGGCCTTAACATTTTTAGTTTTAAAAGGTTCAATCCCAAATGTCATCAGTTGATCAAAGATTGCCTTTAAGGCACTTATTTTTATGGTGACATCATCAATTTGTAAAACCTATAATAAAACATGCCCCACAAAAAAAAAAAGTTCAGTAAAACAACCTTAATTCTTAAAATTAGTACACGGCTTTATTTCTTAGTCAAATTTCAATTGACAATGTTTAATGTTTTGAAAGCAACACTTTTCAGAAGTATAATTAAAATTTTCATTTTAAAAATATAATATCGAGTGCACAGAGCTTAGATTGGGGATTTCCCAGGACCACCTGAAGCACAGGTAGGAGCCAGGCACCTCAGCCAGGCAGACTGTTGGATAATTTTATCACAGGGTGGTTGGAAAAGCGTCTCATTGGTCTGTCTGTTGGATAATTCAATCATTGTCTTGCCAGGGTGGAGTCTCCCTGCTAGGTGGTATAAGAGGTGGGCCTGTTGCCACTGTAAGACTTGAGTGCACAGAGCTTAGATCAAGGATTTCCCAGGACCACCTGAAGCACAGAATACCCAGGCTTAAACAGAAATGCGGCAAGGCTGCCCCCTGTCACCACTCCTCTTCAATATAGTGCTTGAAACACTTGCTAGGGCAATAAGGCAAGAAAAGGAAATTAAAGGAGTACTAATTGGAAAAGAGGAAGTCAAACTATCCTTTTTTGCTGATGACATAATTGTTTATTTAAGGGATGCTAAAAACACCACCAGAAAACTCCTAGAAACGATTAAGAGTTTCAGTAAAGTGGCAGGATACAAAATTAACCTAGAAAAATCAGTAGCATTTCTTTACACCAACAACAAGCAACAACCTTACCACCCACAACAGACTCAAAAACAATAAAATACCTAGCAACAAACCTAACCAAAGACACCAAAGACCTCTACAAAAAAAAAAAAAATTTAACCCCTGGAGAAGGAAACTGAAGAAGATATCAGAAAATGGAAAAACCTCCCATGCTCATGGATTGGGAAAATTAACATTGTAAAAATGTCCATTCTACCCAAACTCTTGTACAGATTTAATGCAATCCCAATTAAAATCCCCAAGAGTTTCTTCACAGGCTTGGAAAAAAAATGTTCTCAATTTCATTCAGAAAAACAAAAGACCCCCAATAGCCAAAGCAACCCTGAGGGAAAAGAGCAATACAGGGGATCTCTATACCAGACTTTAAACTGTACTACATGGCTATAGTCACAAAAACAGCTTGGAACTGGCACAAAAATAGACCTGTTGACCAATGGAACAAAACTGAAGATCCAAACTTGAGCACATACAATTTCAACCACCTCATATTTTACAAGGGGGCCAAGAAGACACAATGGAGGAAAGAGCATCTTCAGCAAATGGTGCTGGCAAAACTGGATCACCACTTGTAGAAGAATCAAATTAAACCCCTACCTCTCGCCCTATACAAAAGTCAACTCCAGATGGATCAAAGACCTCAACGTGAAACCTCAAACTCTGAAGGCAACAGAAGAAAAAGTTGGCAGCAGACTACAAGACATAGGCCTAGGAAAAGACTTCCTAAATCAGACAGCAGCTGCTCAAGAATTAAGGTGGACAATTGACAAATGGGACCTCATTAAACTCAAAAGCTTCTGTACATCAAAAGAAACAATCAAGGAAGTGAAGAAAAAATCCACAGAGTGGGAGAAAACCTTCACTGCAGATACATCTGACAAAGCATTTAAACTACTCAAAAAACAAAGAAGAAAGAAAACAAATGACCCACTCAAAAGATAGAGCAAAGAGCTGAACAGAGACTTCATAAGTGAGGAATTAGAGATGGCTGAGAAAACATCTTAAAAAGTGTTCAACATCGCTAATAATTAAGGAAATGCAAATTAAAACCACTTTAAGATATCATCTCACTCCAATAAGACTGGTTAAGATCAAGAAAACAAATGATACCATGTGCTGGAGAAGTTGTGGGGAAAGGGGAACACTCATCCACTGCTGGTGGAAATCAGTGTGGAGAACCCTTGGAAGACTTGGAATGAACTTGCCACCTGACCCAGCCATACCACTCCTGGGTATATACCCACAAGACTCATCACAGAGATACATGCATAGCCATATTTATTGCAGCTCTCTTCACAATAGCAAAGAGCTGGAACCAACCCAAGTGCCCCTCAACTGAGAAGTAGATAGAGAAAATGTTCCATGCAGCAGAAAAGAAAGATGACATCATGAACTTTGCAGGAAAATGGAGCTAGAAGATATTATGCTAAGTGAAATAACACAGTCCCAGAAAAACAAACAATGAATGGTATCCCTCATCTGTAGATGCTAGCACCAATTGCCTAATTGTATGGCAAACTGAGCAATGTTAATGTGATCTGAAAACAACTGTGCTCTTATATTGTGAATCCCTTAAAAAAGTAAATAAAAATTTTAAAAAATATGTATATAATATTAAACTATTGGGAGCTTTAGTCCTTAATTAAATCCTTGTATTGGAAATCCTGGAGTCAGTCTGGCTGAATTATATTTTTGTTCCTTTTAGTACAAAACTAGAAAAAGAAAAAAAAAAAAAAACTATGGTTAAGTTTGATCATTTTCCCAAGATCCAGAAAAACTGTCCAGTTATATTGAAATCTTTTTGCTACCTATAAACAGAGTACATTATAATGAATGAAATTAATTTGTTACACTCAGTACTCTTAAAATTCAAGGAAGATAATTTTTTTCTCTTAGCTTAATAAATTCAGATTTCATTAATAGTGAATTCAGTTACAAACTAGAATCTTCTATAAAGGTAAACCATAAAAACCAGCAGTTTAGTTCCTCTGCACTTGAGCATGGGACTGGACATTTCCAGCCTGCCTGAGAGTGCCTGAATATGACCTCCACGTGGTGCTGAGCTTCCCAAATTTCAATGTGCCCATTGCCTCAACCTTGAGATCATTTGAAGCTCCTCCCAATGCTTCAGGGCTAGACTCCCCCTGCATTTTAGTAGGGGCTCAGAACTTTGCAGGCTGCCTGAGAGTGCTTAAATCAAGCCTTCCCCCTAGGAGATCTCCCAAATTGTGCTGTGACTGCTGGCTAGTAGTGGCCAAGATGAGAGTATCTGATTGATGCTTAACTTGGGCATGCATCTGCAGAGCTTCTGAGTAGCTGGACGAGAACCATTTGGTCTCTCCAATATAAAACCAAAAGATGGCACCTGAAGCCTAGATGAACCAGCCTTTCATACCTGATAAGAAAACCAAGGAACATCAAGAATACAAAGTCAGTCTTCAACTCAACAAAGGAAGATGTGAGTTTCATACCTGAATCACAACAAAAGAAATCCACACACCAAAATCATAACAAAAAATTCTGGTGCATCCAACCTAATCAACACTTCATAAATACTACAGGTTAATCCCATCACACTTGTAGTAGGGGACTTCCAATACCCCACTGTCTGCATTAAGCAGGTCAACTGTATAAAAAATAAGAGAGAAATCTGAATTAATTCCATACATCAAATAGACCTAACAGACATCTATCAAATATTCCACCCACATACCAGATATACTTTCTATTCAGCTCCCCATGGAACTTTCTCCAAAACTGACCACATGCTGGTGCACAAAACAAACCTCGACAAATACAAAAAAAATTAAAAAAAAAAAAAAAAAAAAAAACTGAATTAATTCCATGCATTCTATCAGACTGCAACACAATAAAGCTTAATATCAACACCAGAAGAAGCCCTAGGAACTACAAAAACTCATGGAGATTAAGTAAAACACTCCTGAATAATGAATGCGTCAAAGGAGAAATTAAGAAAGAAAAGTATTCCTGAAATTAAACAAAAAGGACAACACGACACAACAAAATCTTTGGGACACTTTAAAAGCAGTCCTAGGAAGGAAATTTATAGCTCTAAGTGCCTACATTAAAAAATCAGATAAAGGACAAATAAATGATTCAATATTGCAACTCAATACACTTGAAAGGCAATAACAAAACCCGAACCCAGAAGACAAGAAGACAGAACAAATATCAGAGCAGAGATTTAATGAAATAGAAACAAAGAAAACAATACAAAGAATCAATGAGTCCAAGAGCTGGTTCTTTGAAAAGATAAACAAGACAGCCCAATTAACCAAAAGAAAGAACTCCAAATCAATAAAATTAGAGATGAAAGGGGAAACATCAAACAACGAAAGTATCTAGAGTATTATAAGGGACTACTTTAAGAACCTATACTCTGGATAGAACTGGTGGTTGAAAAACCAAAAGGAGCCAGGGGCTCCCCCCACCCCCCAAAAAAAAACCCGAGTGACCCTTGAGGACCAGATCCTCAACTGACCTTGAGAAAACAAAAACCTTGGTTAATCTGGGTAACTGTGTGGCCTTAAGCATCCAAAAGGAAAGTATAACCAGAAATAAATAATAAGGTCTGAGAAATTGTACTTCAGATATAAAACTTGAGAATCCTTCAAATCTTCAATGCCAGATGGGGACTACTAAGATATCCAGCCTGTAGACTGAGTGGCTACTGGGATTTCAGCCTCTTCAGAGTGTAGACTGCCGCTGTTGGACTACCCAGGCTGTGTCATGGAAGCCAGTGCAGGAAGATCAAGACAGGACACACACTTGCTGGACCTCATTTGGGTGACCATGGGGAGGAGGGACCCCAGTGTGGAGCACAGGGGCAGGATTGATGGTTGGTTGGGTTTGCCAAGGAGGAACCTTCAAGCACTTCTTTGGGGAAAACATGATATCTTTTGATTAAAAAAAAAAAAAAAAAGATTATATTTAACAGTTAAAAATATTTTATAAAATAATATTTTTTTATTGATACAGGTTACAAGCATTCATAATTTATCCTTATGTAATCCTATGGTGTATTCTATCATATAGGATTATTAATACTCAGACAAAAAAAAAAAAAAAAAAAAAGGTAAAAAGCCGGGCGTGGTGGTGCATTCCTTTAATCCAGCACTTGGGAGGCAGAGGCAGGTGGTCTTTGTGAGTTCAAGGCCAGCCTGGTCTAGGAGTGAGTTCCAGGACAGCGGGCTACAGGGAGGGACCCTGTCTCGAAAAGACCAAAAAAAAAAGGAATATTAATACTCATATTCTTAAAAAAAAAAAAAGAGAGAAAATGTAAAGTTATACTTCTTTTTACCTGCATGCAACTTTACTGTTAAAATGTGAACCTCTAAATGTGCTTTGGAATTAACTTGTATTTTATTTTCAGATTTTGTCATTTTGATTTCTGTGTGGAGTGTATATACGCATATTTTGGAATAATATAAAATCAAAGGGGAACAACAAAAAAAAAGAAATAATCTCTTTCAAGCATAGGAATGGGATTCTTGGTAGATTAACTGGACTCCGGTGGATGGACCCAGACTGAAGGACACAAATTAGACTCTATAGGCCTCATGTGTGGGTATGTGTATGCATATATAATGGAGTACATTAAATTACTGAGGGTAATCATTAGAGGAGGTATGGATATGGGAGGGGACCTACATACCATCAAATTACATTGTATGAAAATCACAAAAATTCAAATAAAAAATAAATATTTAAGTATGAATAAGCATGTGGCATAGAAGAAATCATTCAGCACTACTGTCTTCAGAACAAAACATTTGTATGTCACCCATAAATAAGCAAGCTGCTGTTGTTGGGTGGACCCTGTCTCAAAAAGCCGCCCCCCACAAAAAAAAAAGAAGGGTTCCTAAAATACTGTCCACAATCATCCATAAGCATCTGAATACATCCAGAATATTAGCATTGTCACCAAAGATACAGAGTATTTTGGCAAACAAAAATAAGATCTTTGTCATAAAATAAATCCTACCTGCAATAATAACATGAAGTGTTTACTTGCAAAATCCTGATTCTGTAGTCCACAGCATCCCAAGCACAAAACAGCCAAATTTCTTACTATTGGATGAACACTTATTATTCCAGGAAGAATCTAAAATGAAGTAGAAATTAAAATAATTTTGACCAAGGCAAGAAATTTACAATGACATTAATATCAAAGTCAATATTGTAATTTTCATATGATTTTTTTAGGGCTACTTCATTTCTAAAGGAGTTTTTTTTTCAGTTAAAAAACTAAAAAAGGGATAAATATAAAATTGACAGAACATAGCCAGAGCAATCTTCCTTTGTCTAAACTGTAACACTCCCACTTCTGCTAAAACTGATTCAAGGATTCCCAATGCTCAGAGTAAGATGAAACTCCTTAATATGACAGATTTCCTCCCATGGTATGTTTTGTATTTTATGTACTTTCACACCATTTACTATATAATAAGCTCTCAATAAACATAAACTCAATGAAAAATTTATATTTAAAGCACAGTAACTTATAAAAAAATAATTTTTAATCAAAATACTTTATTTCCATTCTTCTATTAGTCTTTCAATTGGTTTATTAGCACACTTTTAACCAACTGAGGGACCCAGACATATTCTAATTTTTTTTTTTTTAACTTATTAGGCACTGTCCCACTTTGTCACACATTCAACCCTCTTTTCAGTAGCCTTAGATTTTTATAATTTTAAATCATTAAACCACTCAATTTTGTATCTTTCATTTTATATGTGTGTATGTGTTTATGTCTCCATGCCAAGGAATGAGATTTCATATCACAGTGAGAGGCTATTTCTCAGTAATCCCAAGTGAAAAAAAATTGGACGGAGAATCCTGTAGGAGCTTGGTATATTCAGAATTTGATTGGGTGCTTAATATAAAAAAAGGATGAGGGGAGTTCCTAGCTTAGAAGGCGGATTAGTAGGAGGACTGTTTGAGCCAGGAATTCAAAGCCAATTAAATAACACTCTTGACATTCTCTTGAGAAAAGAAAAAAAAAAAAACTACCAAGTAGGGTATAGTGGTGTAGGCCTTTAATCCCAAACAGTTTGGAGGCAGAGGCTGACAGATCTCTCTGAAATTGAGGCCAGCCTAGTCTACATAGTTATTTCTAGACCAACTGAGGCTACAGGGAGACTGTATCAAAAAGATGAAAATATAAATAAATAAAATAAATAGAAAATATAAAATAAAATAATAAAAAATAATAAAACACTATTACTGTAGCCTTTAGCCATACATGACTAATGAACATCTAAAATATAACTAGCCCAGACGGGGATGTGCTATAAAATATAGTATGAACAACATAAAATATCAACTGTTTTAATAAGTAAATGAGTAAATGACCAAATGTTTACATTTTTTTCACATATTCAAATGACAATAGGAAGACGATATGCCCTAATATATTAAAATTATTTTCGCCTTTTTTAAAAATTTTAGATAGAATTACTGCTAAGGAATTTAAGGTTACATATGGTTACATTCCCATTAGAAAGTGATATTCTAGAGTTTTGTAGTACTTATCCATTATATGTCAATACAATGAGTCTACTTTAAACATCCTTTGACTATAACAGTAGTCAAAAGCATAGCCATGGCCTCTCTTAACTACTTGGAAGACTAAGACAAGACTATTTGAGCCCAGGACATCAAGTCCAGTTTGGGCAATGTGGCGAGACCCCATTACATTGTAAGATAATGCAAAATGGGAAAGGAAAAAGATAAAAATTGCAATAAATTCCTTCTCAAGGTTTACAATGTACCTATTGCAACTACGTTTTAGTATGTACTAATCAAATGAAATATTCTTCCTCTTTCCAGTATAATTTTTTCATTAAAACCAGTAAGTTCTGGGGCTGGAGAAATGGTTCAGTGGTTAAGAGAGCTGCTCTTGCAGAGGACCCAGGTACTATTCCCAGCACCGATATAGTAGCTAACAACTGTCTATAACTCAAGTTCCAGGAGATCTGACCTCCACAGGCATTGCATGACACAGGTATACTTACATAGATCCAGGCAATATATTCATACACATAAAAAATAATAAAATACATATTAAAAAAAGTTAAGTTCGCTGGGCGTGGTGGCACACACCTTTAATCCTAGCACTCGGGAGGCAGAGGCAGGCAGATCTTTGTGAGTTCAAGGCCAGCCTGGTCTACAGAGTGAGTTCCAGGACAGCTGGGGCTACAGGGAAACCCTGTCTCGAAAAGACCGAAAAAAAAAAAAAAAGTTAAGTTCTAGGTCCTTTACATGCATTATCTTATTTAATCCCCACAGTATGAAGTAGTTCACCATTTGTATTTATCAGACATGTAAAGTGGAAATCTTTTTGAACCCTAATCAACATATTATGTAATAAGATGGAAAAATATAAAGACTCAAAGGCCACCAATTTACCAAAGATTCGATGATCCCATTCATGGTAGCACCAATACCAGTTGAAATAGACATCTGCTTCAACAGTTCATAGCACAAAATAAGACACTTCTGTAAGGTTTCATCATCATTCTAAAATAAAAGACAAAATACTCAGCATTAGTAAGAATATCTTCTGCCCATTCCTTAAACAATTACTTTCTGCATGTTGTTACTCTACCCTCTAGGACATCTTACCCAACCATGTATATCAAATTTCTTTTCTTTTCTTTTTTTTTTCTGAAACAGGGTCTCCCTATAGCCCCAGCTGGCCTAGGATTCACTCTGTAGACCAGGCTGGCCTTGAACTCACAGAGATCTGCCTGCCTCTGCCTCCCAAGTGCTAGGATTAAAGGTGTGTGCCACTATGCCTGGCTTAAAAGCACGACACGGGTGCACAAACCTACATGCAGACAGTACATTCATACACATACAAAAATAAATAAATTTTTTTTAAAAAAGATGGTTCTAAGCTGCCATGTGGGTGCTGAGAATCGAACCCAGATCCTCTGTAAGAACAGTCGGTGCTCTTAACCACTGAACCGTCTCTCCAGCCCCTCAATTTTTCATTTATGAACTGACTCAGTTATTTTCAAATTCTCAAGTTCTGACATACAATTAGTATATATGTTTCCTCTTAAATGTTCCAAAAGCTCCTCAAACTCAACATGTCCAAAGTAGAACTAAGTCTTCACTCAAAAGTTTCTTTTTCATGTATTCCATCTTCTTACCACTACCATCTACCCAAATGTGCAAAGCAAAAGACCTAGGACACATTCTAGACTAGGTTCCTTCTTTTTTAAAACCCTAAATGACCCTGAAATATGTTGTTTCTTTTGTCCTCACCATCATCTTGTTCATAGTGCCATCATCTCAATACATATATCTGTAAGTCTGCCAAGTATTATGCTTATCTAGCCGGTTATAACTCTATCCATTTCCAAACAGTAGCAATCCTTTTCTAACCAATTAATTATACTCCTTAAAATATTAGTGGATTCACCATGATCTTTGACTTATGGGGGAAAAAAATGCAAGGCAGATGCTTTCTTTGTTGTTTATTTTTAAACAGGGTCTCCTTGGAGCCCCAACAGGTCTAGAACTCACTATGTAGATCAATCTGGCCTCCATCTCACAGAGAAATCTGCCCAATTTTGCCTCCCATGTGCTGGAATTAAAGGTATACACCATCACACCCTGCCTAACAGATGCTTTAATATGGATTATACAAGGCCTTACATGACCTAGCCCTAATGCTACCTGATTTATCTATCACTTGCACTGAAGAATGTCTGGGGATGCTAACTTGACACACTGGGCCTTGACACAAATGATAAGAGTATATGAATTCCGGGGCTGGAGAGATAGCCTAGCGGTTAAGAGCACCGACGCTCTTGCAGAGGACCCGGGTTCGATCCCCAGCACCCACATGGCGGCTAAGAACCGTCTGTAACTCCAATTCCAGGAGAACTCCAGTTCCAGGGGAATCCGAGACCCTCTTCTGACCTCCGCGGCATTGCACGCCATGGGGTGCACAGAACCTGCATGCAGACAGTAACATTTTCATACACATACAAAAATAAATAAATAATAAAAAAAAAAAAATTTAAAAAAAAAAAAAAGAGTATATGAATTCCAGTTGGGAGACTGTGGAGGGTGCCAATAGGGAAAGGAATATAAAAGTGATTAAGACTCGGATTGAGATGTTTCTATTGAAAATATACAAAAATTCATGTTAATCCCTTAACAGGTTCTAGAATTAAGCGTACCATGTTATTTTCAGACTTAGGCAGTTTTGGTATATGGGTAAAGGGTATGATGCACAACAAACAAAAACATGAGGGCAAAAAACTAGTTTGTCATGACATTGTGTCTAACCACAGTTTATTTTTGGGAGTGTCTTCTTAGATTTCTTATACAAGTTGCTGGCTTGCAAGCTTTTGTTCAAACCTTTTCTAAAATATTAACAGTAGTTAAAGTATCAGGTTGGTGTAACTTTTGCCTTCTTGGAGCTTAACAACCATACTTAAGGCCAATACCAATTTGGCCAATTAGGACTTAAGGATAACTTTGTTCCTTTCCTCAAGAGGTCAACTAAGTCCCAGGGACTATGCATGGGGGCATTCTTGAAATGTCTGCAAATGTGAGTCACCAGTCTTTCTGTGCAGGGAAGTCTTGGAGATCCACTAATGAGACTTCAGCCAGTGTCCAACATATAAAGAGGAAAGTTTGACTCATGCTCAAAAGGGAAGCGGTCAGCAGGACCTGACTTTCGCGAGTGGAGGAGCTGGTAAGAAAAAAGCCAGAAGGAGCCAGGGGCCCCCACCCACCAAAAAGAAACCGGAGGACCAGGTCCTCCAACTGACTTGAAAAAACAAAAAACTTGGTTAATTTGGGCTAACAGTGTGGCCTTAACAGTCCAAAAGGAAAGTATAACCAGAAAAAAGAACAGTAAGGCTGAGAAATTGTACTCAGTTAAAATTTGAGATCTTAGTTAAAAAAAACTAAAAGTAAAAAAGAGAGAAAAGAAAAAAAGAATGTTGTTTTGCCTCTTTACCTTCTTACTGGCAGTGCAGCTACCTGTGGCTCCACTGCTTTTTGCCATCCTTCAAAGACATGAGCATAGCTTTTCAACCTTCCAATATGGACTGAAGATTCATGTCTCTCCAAGAAATCCTCCAAACCTTTAGTTGCCAGATGGGACTGCTTAGACATCCAACTTGTAGACTGAGCTGCACTGGGGTTTCAGCCTCTTCAGAGTATATTGTTGGACTCCCCAGGTTATCATGGAGACCAGTACAGGAGGATCAAACAGGACGGGGTGCTTATGGACCTCATTTGGTGAACATGAAAAGGGAAACCCAGTGTGGAGCACAAGGGCAGACTGATGGTTGGTTGGGCTTGCCAGGAGGACCTTCAAAATGACATCTTCCAGCCTAATAATAAATAAATTTTAAAAAAAGAAAGAAAATATAAGCTGAAGATACTAAGATATATGTGGCATGCCACATCTGCAATTCTGGAGTGATGGCGATTGGAAGGAAAAACACCACCACCACAACGAAAAAAGACTGGGTCAAGAAAAAAAAAAAAAACTTCTGCTCAAAACAGTAAACTCTTGCATCAAAAATTTTAAAGAGACGAGAGAAAAAGATTGAAAACATGTTTGGCAGAATGCATGAGCTCTGGTCGGGGGGGGATGGAAGGAGGAATGGATCTAGTGTGAATGGAAATTATATGAAATGCACAAAGCTCAAAAACAGGCTTTGGAAAAAAAAAAAAGAATAACAAAAAATTCAATAAAAAAGTACAAATTTAGAACAACTGTTCAGGTTTAACCAGAGTGATTTGGGACAAATAATCTACCCTTATGCAATACAGATAATATAGTATGGTTTTACTAAAAACTCAACTTCCCCACTGGGGAATATTGAGAAGACTGAGAAGGCGATGAATAAGCATGTTTGGCAGGAATGCATGAGCTTTGGTGGGGTGGGGGGATGGGGGACATGCGGTCTAGATTGATTACATACATCTTATATTATATATATATATATTAAAAAATAAATAAATAAAAAAGAAAAATAATAATAATAGTATGGACCCCACAAGGCTATAAGGAGATTACAGAATTCACATGACTGAATTTACCTGACTAGACTACTACAGAAAAAAAATCCTTTAACTGTTAGGTCATGTATTATGGTTAATCTAGAACATCATAACTGTTAATCTAGACTGTCAACTTGATTAGGTTGAGAAGCATCTAGTAAAGCATTAACAGATCACTGGATATGTCTATGAGGCTATTTCCAGAGTTAATTAAGAAAGGGAGATCCACCTTGAATAGAAGTTGAAGCATGCTACAGGATATAGGCTTGAACAGAATATAAGGGGGGGAAAAAAGAACAGCAAGCATAGACATTCTACTGTCATATCCTTTCCATCCTAATGCACAGAAACTTCTAAAACTACAAACCGAACTAACTTCTTCCTCCCTTATTTTTTTAAATACTTATTTATTTATTTACTTATTTATTTAATGTATATAAATGTTTTGCCTACATGTGCACAATGCCTGCAGAGGCCAGAAGAGAACATCAAATCGCCTGGAACTGGAGTTATATGGACAGTTTTTAGCGGCCATTGGTGGGTGCTGGGAACTTAACCCTGGTCCTCTGCAAGAGCAGTCATTGCTCTCAACCACTGAGCCATCTCTCTTGCCCTTAAAATGAATTTCTTAACTATTATCTTACAGCAATCAAAGTTCCTTGATCATACCATCCATGGTGTTACATTTATACTGTAATATGACTTTACAAATGACTTCTTTATCTTTTCTAAGGGGTGTATGGAGTCGGGATGTTTCTAGGGATCAAACCCAGGGCCTTACATAACAGGCAAGCACTCTATTCCTGAGTTACACCTCCATCTTTTGGATTTTAAAAGCAAGGCCTTACTTATGTAGCCCAAGCTGGTCTTGAACAATATCCTCTCTTTGCCTCCAAGTGCAGAGATTATAGGTACACACCACCACATTTGAAATTTTTACGTTTGTATTTTTAGTTTTTGTTTAAATCTGTTTTTCAGCAGGCATGGTGGCCCACACCTTTAATCCCAGCACTGGAGAGGCAGAGGTAGCTGGATCTCTGTGAGATAAAGGGCCAGCCTGGTCTACACAGTGAGTTCCAGGCCATCTGGGACCACAGAGAAACCCAGTCCCCTAATAAGGGGCTATAGGTATGGCTCGGAGGTTAAGAGCACTGGTTGCTCTTGCATAGGACCCAGGTTCAATTCCCAGCAACCATATGGCAGCTAACAACCATCCTCCAGTTCCAGGGCATCTGATGCCTTCTTCTGACCACCGCAGGCATTTCATGACATGGGTGCACTTACACACATGCAGGCAATACACTCATACACATAAAATAAAAATAATAGAATACTCAAAGAAAGAATGCCTTAATAAGCAATCCCCAAACCAAAAGTATAATTATAAGTATGTTCACTACAAAGACAAGAACCTTAAAAGTCAGAATTAAAAGTCAGTATCAAATATACAAATGAACCTTTAATCCCAGCACTTGGGAGGCAGAGGCAGGCAGATCTCTGTGAGTTCAAGGCCAACTGGTCTACATAGCAAGTTCCAGACCAACTAGGACTACACAAAGATACATTCTCAAAAAGAACCCCAATGAACCCCAGTGCCAAAAAAAAAAAAAAAAAAAAAGTAGCGAATTAATACCATTCTACCTTATGTTAAATTCATGAGCAAAGACATAATTTTCAGCTAACTTAAAAGAAGATGAAGGAGGCAGGAGAGATGGTTTAGCAATTAAGAACACTGACTGTTCTGCAGAAGACCCAGTTCAGTTCCCAGCACCCACATGGCACTAACAACTGTCCATAACTCCAGGTCCAGGGATCCAAGTCCCTCTTCTGACCTCCATGGGCACTGCATGTAAAAACACTTGGAACATATAAAACAAAATAAGCTAAAAAAAATTATTTTATTTTTAAAAGACTGAAAAGCTTTAGTCTTTTTTTTTTTTCCTTTCTTTTCTTTTTGGTCTTTTTGAGACAGGTTTGCCTGTCGCCCCAGCTGTCCTGAAACTCGCTATGTAGACCAGGCTGGCCTTAAACTCACAGATCTGCCTGCCTCTGCCTCCTGAGTCCCAGGATTAAAGGCATGCACCATCACACCCAGTATAAGACTGAAAAGCTTTAAATATTACTAGATATCAAATGTTTCATTCAAAAAATAACAAAGCAAGCAGGGCATGGTGGTGCACGCCTTTAATCCTAGCACTTGGGAGGCAGAGGCAGGCGGATCTTTGTGAGTTCAAGGCCAGCCTGGTCTACAGAGTAAGTTCCAGGACAGCCGGAGCTACAGGGAGACCCTGTCTCAAAGAAAACCAAAAAAAATAAAAAATAACAAAGCTTAGTTTGTGTCTAAATAAACACGCATATGATATGATTTCAAAGAAATGTTTATTCTAATAGTTGAAAGGTGATGGATGGCCTTTCCACAAATAAGAGAAAGATAAATGCCTTTCTTTTCTTTTTTTGGTTTTTTATAAATATTTATTTGTTTGTTTATTTATTTTTTGATTCAGGGTCTCCCTATAGCCCCAACTGGCCTGGAACTCATTCTGTAGACCAGGCTGGCCTTGAACTCACAGAGATCCGCCTGCCTCTGCCTCCCGAACACTAGGATTAAAGGTATGTGCCACTATGCCTGGCTTAAAGACAGTTCTTAGCAGCCATGTGGGTGCTGGAAATCGAACCCGGGTCCTCTGCAAGAGCAGTCGGTGCTCTTAACCACTGAACCATCTCTCCAGCCCCGCCTTTCTTTTTTTAAAACATTCAAGACAAATAAATAAATGAGCAAAACTCATAGCAAATCATTAGAATATTAGTTTCCCTAAGAAGAAAGTCTTCAAATTCCAGGGATAAGCATGGCGGAAAGCAAAGCAAGCCCTAGCTACAATAATAATCAAAGTTAATTAAGGTTTTCTGAACATCCAAAAATATAAAAGAACAGATTTGTTTTTTAAGTTTCTTTTTTCATTTAAATTTGCTGTTGCAAGTCCCTCCAAAGTGATATATACTAAAAGTTTAATGAATTAAATGCTTGTTGAGATAATATCTAAAATTTAGTATTAAAAACATACCTTTTCTATGTGGACCTCCTTAATTTCAAGTTGTTCTGTCTCTTTTAATAGGCTTGTTCTAGCATCTTCCAATGCTTTTATTTCCTCTTTTAATTTTGATGCCTGACTAAAATCTTGTAAGGTAATGCAATTTTCCAAGGCTTCTTTTGCTTCAATAAGTTTAACTTTTATTTCAGCCATCTAAAAAAATATAAAAAGCAATTATTTCAATAGTAAATAAAATTAAGATAGGCATGGTGGTGCATGCCTTTAATCCCAGCACTTGGGAGGCAGAGGCAGGGCGGATCTCTATGAGTTCAAGGCCAGCCTGGTCTACACAGAGAGCTCCAGGCCAGCTAGGACTAAAGAGAGACCCTATCTCAAAAAGACAAATAAATAAACAAACAGACGATAGATAGATAGATAGATAGATAGATAGATAGATAGATAGATAGATAGATAGATAGATAAAATTAAGATGGAAATTTGTCACAAACTATAGGGTATTCCTAAATATCTCAAAGATTTAAATTTTTAAATTTAAGTAGGCAAACATAAGAAAGTCTTAATTTTCCCAAAACAAGAGATCAGCAAATCTTACAATTATAATGTGATAACAATTTACATATCCTTTTAATTTAATACTTAATGATTTGACTTTGTGAAAATTGTACATCAAGAAGAAACATTACTAAAGCCTTCTTTAATTTCTAAGAGATTTACCTTGAGTTCTTTCTTTCTTGTATCAGATGGATCAACGTTAACATTAACAATGGGTGCACGAATCTCTGAGATAATTTCTGTGACCTGATAAAAGTCATAATTCAAAACACAAGCTATAATACACGTCAGCAAATATATCCAGCAAACTGTTATATAAAATTCTAAGTATCTGCTATCTTTTGAAACAACAGCAAAATATAAGGAAAAGTAGTACACATTATGTAGCTATACAATTTTAATAAACGGTGTTGGTTGATCTTCATTGTAAACTTGATTGGATTTGGTATCACCTGAGAGTATCTGTGAAGGTGTTTTCAGAGAGGTTTAACTGAGAAGGGAAGATCCATCCTCAAAATGGGTGGCTCTTTCCAATGTGCAGTCCAGAAACAAAAGGTCCAGTGGAAAACTAACACTAACACTACTTCCCTGCGCTCATTTCTTCCTGGGTGTGCCTATTACTCTGCTGCCGCTCTCCACTGACATCACGTTCCAGCTTCTTGAGCCCTTCAATCTAGACTGAAGACCAGCACTTTTCAGGAAACTTTCAGACCTTCAGCACTGAATTGGAGTCTAAGACATCCAGCTTTGTAGACTGAGCAGTGACCAAGTTCTCTGCCTCTAACATGTTGATGGCTATTGTTGGACTCCCCAGACCTGATCATGTATCAATCTTTTAAAAAAAAAAAAAAAAAAAAATCCCTGTATATATTCTATTAAATACTGTTACTCTAGAGAACCCTACCTAATAAGGATTTTGGTACCAAGAAGGGCTAGCTGTTGCTGTGATAAGCCTGATCATGTGGTTTGTAGGCTTTATAGGAGGAATGTAGAAGAGTTTGTTACTGTGGGCTAGAGAAGCCATAGAACGCTGTAAGCAGGGCTTACTGAGCTATTCTGTTGGGAGTATGGATGACCAGAATAGCAAAATGTGGACAGTAGAGAATACTCACAGGGCTTCAGAGAACAAGAACCTATGAGGAACTGAGCAAGAGGCCATTTGTGTTACATTCTCTCAGACACATAGACACAGCCACACACAGACATACACACACACACACAAACACAAATACATGAATGAACACACACAAAAGAAACTGAACTAGAAATAATAAATGTGTTTGGTTTCTACCTATGTACTGAAAACCTGAATGAGGCTGAATTCAAAAGTAATGGACTGGGCTGGAGAGATGGCCTAGCGGTTAAGAGCACCGACTGCTCTTGCAGAGGACCCAGGTTCAATCCCCAGCACCCACATGGCGGCTGAGAACCGTCTGTAACTCCAATTCCAGGAGAACTCCAGTTCCAGGGGAATCCGACACCCTCTTCTAACCTCCGAGGTATTGCACAACAGGGGCACACAAACCTACATGCAGACAGTACATTCATACACATACAAAAATAAATAAAATTTTGAAAAAAAAAAAAAGGTAATGGACTATGTTGTTTGGCAAAAAAAATTTCAAGACAGCAGAATTACTGCTTACTGCTCATCATCACATCTAAGAAAAAACAGAAATAATATGAAAAAATGTGCAATTTGGGGAAAAAGGAGCATTAGTAAGGTTAAAGTTCCTGACAAGAAAGGCACAGAGAAACCTCAGGCCAGGCACTAGGATGTCAAGAAAAGTGCCCTGGGGGCAAGAACTTCCAATTTGTAAAGTTAATTAATGAAACTTAATTAATGAAGTTAATTAATCCAAATTAATTCGAAAGGAGAGACTGAACTAAGAATGCCACCAGAGGGGATCTCTGCTCCAAAATGGCTGCCCAGGGAAATGTTTTCCCAGGGTTAGTCTCAAAGGCACACAGAAGCTGTGGTCCAAAAAGCCATTTACATCTTCAGCTGGTAGAATTTGAAAGTAATACCCACATGGTACTGGCTTTGCAGATATAAAAGATGCAAGATTAAGGCAGTCCTGGAGGCTCATTCCATGGTTTCAAAAAGCGACTGAGACCAGGCAATGTATGGCAGGGTCAGATTTCCATGGGGAAAAAAAAAAAAAACAAGAAACTTCAGAATGTGGGACATATGTGACATATGTAGTAGAAAGCTATGGGCATGGAGTAGAGTCAACCCAAGAGATACCTGCATATACTATTAGTAGCAAAGCTAGAGGGGCAGGGCAACCCAAAACTGCTGGAGCCCAGGTGATGCTATCACAAGCCCCAGAAGCTAGACATGGAACTGCAGAACTTAGTGCCTGCCCTGGTGGGTTTCAATATGGCTTTGTTCCAATCTTTCCTTACTGTGCCCCTACCTCCCTTTTGGAATGGAAAGATTTCTTCTGTGCCACTGTATATTGGAAGTGTGTAACTTTTTAATTTTATAATGGCTCACAGTTCAGAAAGTACCTTGAATATCAAAAGACTTTGGACTTTTGAACAATGTTAAAACTATTAAGCCTTTAGGGACTTTAAGAGATGGAGTAAACGCATTTTGCATCATGAGATGAACATGAAACTTTAGGGGCCAGAAGTAGAACGTGACATTACAGTGATATGTTTGTATAGCATCAAGTTAAAAAGAGATAGACTTGTGATAGTTATTCTACATTTTCAAACTTGATGAGATATAGAATCACCTAGAAGATACCCCTCTAGGATTGCTTCTGAGGGTCTTTTGAGAGAGGCATAACAGAAGGAAGATCCAGTATGAATGTACGCATCAACCTCCCCTGGACTGAGTACTAGACTAAGAAGGGGAAAAGGAGATCAAACTGAGCATCAAGATTCTATTCTTCTCTCTGCTTTCTGTGGATAAAATTTGATTGGCCGGGTGCCTCCTGCTCTTCTAGCCCATCACAACCAGAACTATTCTCAACACCATGCCTTCCCTAACATGACAGACTGTACCCTCAAACCATGAGTCAAAACAAGCTCTTCTTTCTTCCTTCCTTCCCTCCTTTCTTCCCTTCCTCCCTCTCTTAAGTTGCTTCTTGTCAGGTACACTGTTTTCTCACTGTTGTAACAAAAGCAACTTAAGAGTTTATCTGGCTCACAGCTTGACAGTACAGTCTATCTTGGGTTGGAACACATAGCAGCAGGAGTTAATCAAATTGTACCCACAGTCAGAAAGCAGAGCAAAATCAACACTGATGCTCCGCTCACTTGCTCATTTTTTTCAGTCTAGAAATTCCAGCCCATGGAATGGTACTATCTAAATTTAGAGTAGGTCTTCCCATCTCAGCTAACCTAATCTACAAACTGTCTGACAGACATGCCCAGAAGTTTATCTCCCAGGTGATCCAAAATATTTTCAAGTTGATAATATTAAACATCACATCACCTATTTGCTCATAGCAACAAGACAGCATCAATACAAAGACTAAACAATAATACTGAACAATTTAGTCAAATGTATTATTTGACTAAAAGTTTTTTTAAATTAAGAAATATAAACAGGAGCTGGGTGTGGTGGTGCATGCCTTTAATCCCAGCACTCGGGAGGCAGAGGCAGGCGGATGTCTGTGAGTTCAAAACCAGCCTGGTCTACATAGTGAGTTCCAGGACAGCTAGAGCTACGGGGAGACCCTTTCTCAAAAAGACAAAAAAAAAAAAAAAAAAAAAAAAAAAAAGACTAGGAAACCAGGCACACAGATATTAATGACAAATTATCACTCATACAGCATTTGAAAAATGGGGAAAAAAATGAAGTGTTATGCCCTTAGACACTACAATCAACATTTTCTCCCTAAAATCCTTAACTTCTCCCTACCTCAACTCTGGCGTTAAATTTTTAAAAACATGTATCTTTCCTTCCTCTTTCTGGTACACAATACATGAATAATGACAGCAGAAAGGACCCTCCTTTCAAAACACTGGGGAGTTGGCTGCTTCAGTAAAGTTTACCACCTATGTGAGAATACCTAAGCCAATGCTAGACCACTAACTAGGAATGTTGCAGAAAGATGCTATGTGTAAGCATAGATATATAAAGAAAAGGTTGAACAAACTAAACTCTGAACTAAGTTGCATGATTTTATAAGAAATGCAATACAAATCTACCTCTTCTGGTTAACCCCCCCCCCTTTTTCCAAAAAAAAAGACCTTTGGAAATTGTAGCATAGTAGGTTAAATTTATATTTACCAAGCATTTTATGAGCATCAGTAAAAGGTTTTGTTATTTAGCAGATGACTAAAATAGGTTAATCCAAAATCACAACTGAGGCGTATATGCTAGCTAGCCTTCTTTCAGCACTCCTAACCCACTACCTCATGAGCAAAATCTCATTCCACTTGTCACTTCCTCCCAAATCTGCTCCACTGATTCAACAAAGTAATAGACATGCTAAGAGGGAGGTATTCTCTGTGTGAGAAAGATCTGATTTTTAAAAATTTTAACAAGCCGGGTGTGGTGGCTTACACCTTTTTAATCCCAGCACTTGGGAGGTAGAGCCAGGCAGAGGCCAGCCTGAACCAGGCAGATGTCTGAGTTCAAGGCCAGCCTGGTCCACATAGCAAGTTCCAGGCCAGCTGGGGCTACAGGAGACCCTGTCTCAAAAGACCAAAAAAAAAAAAAAAAAATTAACACTTTGTTAGACAACACTAAAACAAAGCAAAGATAGAATTCCTTGGGGTAGTTTGAATGAGAATGTCCCCCATAGGTTCCAAGTATTTGAATACTTAGTCCCAGTTACTGGGGCTGTTTGTGGAGGTTTAGGAGGTGTGTCCTTGCTGGAGGAAGAACTTTAAGATGGCAGGCTTTGAGAGTTCATAGTCTTGCCCTATTTCCAGTTTCTCTCTCTCTCTGCTTCCTGTGCCTGCGTGAAGATATGAGTGCTCAGCTTTTGGCTCCTGCTGCCATGCCCGCTTGATGCCATTCCTCCCCACCATGATGGACTCTGATCCCTCTGGAACTGTGAGCCCAATAAACTTCTTTCTATAAGTTGCCTTATTCATCATATTTTACCACAGCAATAGAAAAGTAATAATAATGTTCTAAACAAAAATTAGGATACTCTTTGATGTCATGAATCAAAACTTCTTATCTTCATCAACAATAAGGAAAAGGACTTACAATTTGTATCCTTTTATTATCATCTTTGATGATGTAGAGCAGTCTCTCAACAAGAAAAGAAACTAAGGATACTGGGGTTATAGGTAGAATAAGAGTCTCCTGTAAAATAGCCAGCAGTCGTTTCCTGCAATCAAAAAAGATCTATCTTACTTTAAATATCACTATGACAAAATACATTTTACATTTATTTATTTTGTGTGTGTGTGTATGTGTGTGTGCACATGCATTCTTTGATGTAAGTGTGGAAATCTGAGGTTAAGTTACAAGAGTCAGTTTTCTCCTTCACCATGTGGGTTCCAAGGATCAAACTCAAGTTATTAGGCTGAACCATCCTACAAGCCCAAAATACATTTTATCTCTAACGTTTTCCTTCCTCTGACTTACATTTATTGCTATTTTTACTTCTTTCTATGACTATAGGTACAAAAATCCATACACAGACTTCAGGTAAAAACTCATATTCTACAAAAATTATTTTATAAACTATCCTCTGATCTTTAATAAGTTAATAAATACTCTCTAAAATAAATACTTTAAACCAAGAAACATGAAATTATTTATTCTGAAAAAATAGTATTAGGATTTTATATATATATATATATATATATATAATATATGTATGTATGTGAATACATGCCATCATGTGCCACAAGTTAACATCAGACTACATAAATGATGATGGTTCCACAGCTCATAATACAGCCGAAAAACATCTAATGTTGTCATAGGAGTAGTAGTAGTAGTAATAACATTGTGCCTCAATGCATTTCACTGATGATGGTGTAAACAAACGTACAATGTCATACAATGAGGGGACAGTTTTGATGGTCAGAGGGAGCGTGGGAGTATCGGGTATAAACATGATGAAGATACATTATATACAATTTTTGAAATTATTAAATAAAAATAATCTTTAAAAACATGATCAGAGAATATATCTGTATAAATACTGGTTCATATAGTTACCATACTGTATTTTTTACCATTACTGAAGAGTATACTTAGCTTATTTCTACTTATTATAAAAGTTATATTTGTAAAATCACATACATGTCATCTAATTGTATCAAAACACCACAATGAGCAGTGTTAACCTATACCATGTAATCTTATGTGTAAGTATATACTATGCTCACACATCAACAAAATCAACCAACAACACATTTCTCAGAACATATCTTAATATTAAGAAACTATGTATATACAAATGTAATGAAACATATAGGAAAGGAAAACTTTTTGTGACATTTTTAGAGATTTTGGGTAGCTATATTTAATTCTGTTGTAACAAACTGTATTTAAATCTAGAAAATCAGCCAGATGATGGAGAGGAATAGTTATGAAATGCTGTCTTCTGGACATGATAAGGCTGTTCCACACATGAACTCACAGCAGCTAATGGTTACCTACACAAGATCAAGCCAGTCAACATTCCAGCATGGACAAGATGGAGGGGTACCCCTAAGAGATATTAGAAATTCATGGCTGCCAGCGAAAAGAGTTACTTTTATGCCTACACATACAGGAAGATGCAGGCAATTTTTGGGTTTTTTGGTCTTTTTGAGACAGGGTCTCCCTGTAGCTCCAGCTGTCCTGGAACTCACTCTGTAGACCAGGCTGGCCTTGAACTCACAAAGATCCACCTGCCTTTGCCTCCCAAGTGCTAGGATTAAAGACTTGCGCCACCACGCCCGGCTGGCAATTAATTATTTTTTAAAAAGGGAAATAAGAGGACAGTCTTGATGGTCAGAGGGAGTGTGGGGGTACTGGGGGTAAACATGATGAAGACATATTATATACATGTATAAAATTGTTAAATAAAAATATAAAAACACAATCAATCAGAGATTAAATCTGTATAATCATTTGTACTTTCACTATGATTAGTATCATTTTAATATTAAATAAGGTAATTTTAAAAATTAATTAGGACCAGAGAGATGGCTCAGCGGTTAAGAGCACCGACTGCTCTTGCAGAGGACTCGGGTTCAATTCCCAGCACCCACATGGTGGCTAAGAACTGTCTTTAACTCCAGTTCCAGGGGAATCCGACACCCTCCTTCTGACCTCCGCAGCATTGCATGACACGGGTGCACCAACCTGCATGCAGACAATACACTCATATACATAAAAAATAATAAAATAAAATAAAAATAAAATAAATTTTAAATACTATTAAAAAATAAAAATAAAAAATAATTAAATTAGGAGAATAAATTAGTTCAAATGTTAGCATTTAAACATACCTCCCTCCTTCTTCACTGTTATCCAAAGATTTGATAATTAGAATCAATTGCTGACCTATGAACTCTCTTGTCATCAAATTTCCAATGTAGGCAAAATCACTTCTCTGTTCTTCATTAATTACTGGGATGCTCTGAATATAACTAAAACAAACAGAATTAATAAAGTAGATGTAGCAGAATGGAAGAACACTTACATATCATGCACACAGCGCTAAATTTTAGTTCCGAAAAGAAAACTGTAATAATTTACATGTATCAACACAGTTTTACACATCAATAGTTAAAAAAACTCAGAAAACAGTATATGTACTATATTTTCTAAAAGAAATATGCATTTAGCCAGGCATGGTGGCACATGCCTTTAATCCTAGCACTCAGGAGGCAGAAGCAGGTGGATCTTTGTGAGTTCAAGGCCAGCCTGGTCTACAGAGTGAGCTCCAGGCCAGCTGGGGCTACAGGGAGACTCTGTCTCGAAAAGACAAAAAAAAAGAAAAGAAATATGCATTTTAAAACATGCAAAAAAGATATGAAAATATACACCCCAAATTACGTAACGCTAAAATGATCAAGTGAATTAAGGAAGCAAAGAATAAAAGAGGGATCTGCAAATTGTTTTATTCTGTGTACTTCTATATTTAAATTTTTACAGGGGCTGGAGAGATGGCTCAGTGGTTAAGAGCACTGACTGCTCTTGCAGAGGACCCCAGTATGACTCCCAGCACCGAAATGGCAGCTAAGAACCATCTTAGGCCGGGTGTGGTGATGCACATCTTTAGTGCCAGCACTCAGGAGGCAGAGGCAGGATTTCTGTGAGTTCAAGGCCAGCCTGGTCTACATAGAAGCTCTAGGCCAGCTGGGACTAAAGAGAGACCCTGTCTCAAAAAAAGAAACCAAAAAGAAAATTCTTTTACAAGAATTTTATATAACTTTATAGTGAAATAAGTAGAAATTATATTAATAAACATAACTTAAAACTTAAAACCATATAGCAAGTTTTTAAAATTATTTATTTATTCTTTGATGTATATGAGTGTATTGCCTGCATGTACGTTAAGTACACCCACGTTGTGCAATGCTCATGGAGCTCAGATTAGAGCATTGGATTCCCCAGAACTGGAATTATGGACAGTTGTTAGCCACCATGTGGGTGCTGGCAACCAAACCCAGGTCCTCTGCATGAGCACCCAGTGCTCTTAACTGCTGAGCCATTTCTCCAGCCCAAGATTGCAGGTTTTTAATAACAAAACAGGTCACACACCTTCACCCTGTGCATCTGAAACTAGTTCATGCAACAAATCCAGCCATGCTGTTTTAGCTAGCAATCTAAAACCAATTTTTAAAAATTTTGTTATATTATACATAAATATTAGAAAAAAATTCAAATAAAATTCAGTGAATTTTATTCATTTATATATTGTATTCCACTGTTTTTGCACTTCATAGCAGGAATGGTAAGGCCCTATTTAGATAGGGCTTATAAGATCCTATTTATTTTCTGGCCTATAGAAAAAGCTTGCCATCTAATTTCAGAAAGTAAACATCAACATCACTACAAAGTGATATTCATAACCAGATCCTAACAGTTTTGAAGAAATAACATAAAATTATGTTTTTTTTATTTATTACGTCATGGTCCATGCTTGTAATTCCAGCACTTGGGAGACAGAAGCAGGTGGATCTCTGTGAGATGGAGGCCACCCTGGTTACATAGTGAGTTCCAGGCCAGCCAGGGCTACACAGAGACCCTGTCTCAAAAAGTCTAAAAAAAAAAAAATTATTAATACGCTGACTTTATACTTTCAGTATACTAACCAACAGAGGATATTCTTCAGAAACACTAAATGCATATACCTATTTATAATACTACATGTACAAAAAGTAGTTTTTAACTTATTCCCACCCAAGCATGACTTTGAATAAAGGGCAGAGACAGGCACATGGAGAGACTCAAGTGCAGTTCAAACCAAAGGAAAAATTTTTACCTCAGTAAATACTCTGCATACACTACAGGCTCTGGCAAAATCTGCTCTAAAAATTCTTCACCTTCATCTCCTTTCGATTTCAAATATTCACAAAGGGCACGCCAATACAAAGCAATTTCAGGAGTTAATGTTTCTGCCGGAATCAAGTTCCTTCATTTAGAGAGAATAAGAGAAAGTGTGATCTTTACATCCAATTAAAAAATAGAACAAGAACAGAAAGAAGCTGATTTGATTTATAACCACAATTCTTCTACTTATAAGTCATTAATTTACCTACCCAAAAAGGAATGAAAAGAAAAAAAATAATAATAACTTTGAGAAAAAACAAAAGATAAAGCTCCAAGTGCACTAACATATGGCCAGGATGCGTGTTTGGGATGTTCTTGTGGTAGTCATAATGCAATAATCAAAGTTACAAAATGAAAGGGTGTAACTAAAGTAATATACGATAAAGTTTTTTGTTTTGGGGGTTTTTTTGGTCTTTTTAAGACAGGGTCTCCCTTTAGTCCCAGCTGGCCTAGAGCTAACTATATAGATCAGGCTAGCCTTGAACACTCAGAGATCTACCTGCCTCTGCCTCCCAAGGGCTGGGATTAAAGGTGTGCACCACCACACCTGGCTATTTTTTTCTTTAACAGTATTAAGTTCCTGTACCAGAGGGGAAAAGACATTCTTGGAGAAGAGAAAAGAACAAATAAAAGTTACGGATATAATCTGAAGTTCCAAAGAGGAAATTAATTTTAAATTGCAGAAGTTTCTCTGTACAATTTAAATAATGAAATCTTTCTATACCTGTCATCGCTGCTTTTACAAATCCCCACCAGTTCACTGAGAGGAGTCACTGAAAACAAGGCATTGAGAACAGAGACTGCCACGTCAGAAGAATTTTCCACATCTAACCGATGAAGCAATTCCAAGATATTTCCTTCCGTGAAACGCAACCAGCCTTGAAGAAGATGCTTCTGTATTGCTTGTTTCACAGCATCTGGTGAATCATTTCAAACAGGTAAACAACACACCCCAGCTTTTGTTCCCTGCATTTTAACTATTAGATCAATGTTAACATTAGGTTGATACTTGTAATACAAATAGATTATAAGTAAAACAAAGCATATTATGGAAAAAGATACAATACTCTTACAAAGTCATGGTGATACTTCAAAATACAAATGGACAAATGCAACACAAAATACCTAACCTCTATCACAACTTGTTGAAAAAAATTGTATTGTCTCCCCACTGAGTTCAGTATCAGAATACATGACATCCATTATTTCACTTTGACATCATCTTATTAAATGATTGCTATCTGCAGTAGCAAATCATAACATATTTTACTAAACAAACTTTATTCTCATCATTTAAGGCCATCCTAGTCAGTCCTCTAACACTGTTCAAACTCAAGTTGGCTTTCTTGCTACAGCAAAACTTTGACTTCATGGCCTCATGAGAGTTAATCATTTTTAAAACACTCTGAAAGCAGATTCTCTAGTGTAACAGATGAAAGCATGGAACATTATACTGGTCTGATCAATGTTAATTGTTTCTGATGCACAAGACACATCATACTGGGTTATAAGAAAAAAATAATAATAAATTGTATTTTCTAAGAAGGAAAAAGAGTAAGAGATTCTATCAGATTTCTGACAGGAATTAACTATTTAGAATTTATAATAGTCTCTCCCTCAATAAAGCATAAGAAGTGTGAAAGAAATGTCTTTCTCCTTCAAATTATCAAGATCTTTCAGCCTATATTTACTATATAGTACCCCAAGATGTTTTATCAAATTTATGGAAGTAACAGCCTTATTAAATTTAATTTATGACCTCAAAATCTATAAATATTTACAAAGCTGTTATCTTACCTGATCTGTCATTAAGACCCTGTTGAAGAAGCAGTACTCTCTGAGCAATGGACAAAGCTCTCATATGAACCTTTTCAGCTAATACCTTACAAAGATTTAAACAAAAAAAAAAAAAGATGGCCATTAACTTCAATACAAAATATAGACTTCTTACTTATAAATACAGCATTCCTCTAATTAACCAATTTTTAAAAAAATAAATTGTTATACATTTAATAAAATAATATTCCACCTAAATCACCTATATTCTTCAAAAGTCCTAATTGGAAAAATTATGTCATTAAGCATTTTTCAAAAATACCTTAAAATGGCTAATCTCTTAAAAATATGCCTACAGAAGATATTAAACTTATTTACCTGATAAGCCAGCTTTCTGACAGCCTCCTTTACATCCTTAGTGCGTCCTACAATTTTTGGCAAAGTCTTTGCTGATGGTGCAATACATGATAACACTGCCCGCCTAACTTCTGGATTTGAATCATTTTCAATCAAAGTAACATATGCTAAAAATAAAGCAATACATTTTAACTCTAAAGAAATTCTTTAATAGTCATAAGAGTCCACATTCTGATTTTTTTTAATAATAGAAATATTAAACATCAGTCTTATAGTTTAGCTGAAAACTTTTTCAACAAATTCTTTTCAAAGAATAGAATGACAACTTACTAAACATACTGGGAATGAAGGTTACAAGTGCTTAAAACTTCTAAAAGTCAGGAGATAGTTTATTAGAGTAGGCAGTTTATTTTCAGCTGATAGGGTTTATATAAGGACCTATTTTTAATTTCTTAATGACTGCTAAAAAGAAATCATTTTAGTTTTTACTCATAGAAACAAAGTCCATTTCTTATTCACCAGTATTTCTCACACTATCCCTAGGTTTATTATCACATATTGACAATCAAAGATGTTTCATACATTATTATGTATATCATTTAACACCAAAAAAAAATATTGATTAGAAAACTGACAAGAGGCGCTAGAGAGGTGGCTCAACTGTTAAAGAGCATTGGCTACTCTTGCAGAGAACTCAGGTTTGATTCCGAGCACCCACATGGTAGCTAACAACTATCTAAAACTACAGTTCTAGGGGATCCAACACCCTCTTCTGTCCTCCACAAGCATCACACTACACAGTGCACCTACCTACACACAGGCAATACATTCATGCACATAACATAAAAATAAATAAAAAAGAAAACTGACAAGGATAAAGAGAACAGTGAAACAGAAAAGTGTCTAAAAGCTGTATGTGTATATGCTCTTCATGAACAAGAGCAGAATAAGATCTTTTAAATTTTTTCTTTTTTGTATTTTTTTTATTTTTTTTAATTTATTTTTTTATGTGTATGAATGTACTGTCTGCATGTAGGTGCCATGGAGGTCAGAAGAGGGTGTCAGATTCCTCTGGAACTGGAATTAAAGATGGTTCTTAGCTGCCATGTGGGTGCTGGGAATCGAACCTGGGTCCTCTGCAAGAGCAGTCAGCACTCTTAACCGCTAGGCCATCTCTCCAGCCCCTCTTTTTTGTATTTTTAAGACAGGGTCTCCCTGTAGCCCCAGCTGTCCTGGAACTCACTAAGTAGACCAGGCTGGCCTTAAATTCACAGAGATCCACCTGCCTCTGCCCCAGGAGTGCTGGGATTACAGGCATGAACCACCACACCCAAGTAACAACCTAACTCCAGTTCCAGGGGATCCAACACCCTCTTCCAGCCTCCAGGGTCACTGTACACACATGGTGCACATAGATGTATGCAGAGGTAAAACATTCACATAAAATGTAAGGAACACTTAATTAGTGAGTGAGTGAGTGTGTGTGTGTGTGTGTGTGTGTGTGTACACACACGCATGCAGAGGATAATGTGCAGGAGTTGGTTCTCTCCTTCCACTACATGGGACCTGAGGATGAATCCCAGATCATCAGGCTTGGCCTGTTAAGCCATCTGACAACCCCCAAATTCAAGCTTTCTCAATAATAAAAAGTACCAATTTTATGAGCACAGATTGATAATTCTAATAGAACTTCTGTTCTATCAAAGATGATTAAAGATAATAAAACAATGTTCCATCTTAAACATATAACTATACATACCTAAGGTTTTGGTCAATGGCAAACAACATATAACAGTCTATTATAGAGCTGAAAAATTCCTATCTCCTAGTGATGTCTTAGCTGTGGTAATATAGTAATATAGTGGAATGCATTTCTCATGTATTTGCAGGGATGCTGATTTAAACACTATTGCAGGCTATATAAAAGTATAGCACATACAATTATGTATAATACATAATACCTGAGAATAACAAATGGCCTTATTGGCTCATATATTTGCTATACTTCCACCATTGCTTTAGAATGTATACTTCCCACTTTAAAAAAAAAAAAAGTTAACTGTAAAAGAGTATGCTATATGCCAAGTTATGCTGGCAACAGCTTCATGTATTGTTAATCTCTTGATTGAATAAGAAGCCACACTGAGTGATTGAACTTTACCATCCATATTTGTACAGGATACTCTATGCTGCTTCACATAACAAAAATCATCTAATAATATATTTCTTAAACTGTAATGCTAGTCTTAAGCAATGCATGATAACCAGCTGCTAAATTTATTAAGACAGATAATAATAATACAGAGAGAACAATTTTTTTATTAATTTTATTTATTTTTGTATGTGTATGAATGTAATGTCTGCATGGAGGTTTGTGCACCCGTGTCGTGCAATGCCTCGGAGGTCAGAAGAGGGTCTCGGATTCCCCTAGAACTGGAGTTCTCCTGGAATTGGAGTTACAGACAGTTCTTAGCCGCCATGTGGATGCTGGGGATTGAACCTGGGTCCTCTGCAAGAGCAGTCAGTGCTCTTAACTGCTAGGCTATCTCTCCAGCCCCGAGAGAACAATTTTTTTTAAATGTGCTAACACTAAACATTAAGGAGGATGTGGATTGATACACACTTTTATACCCTACTACCGGGAACATTAATAAATTGTTTTGTAGAATACTTTACCTACACTAATAAAGCTGAAAGTACATACATTCTAACCAGTCTACCTTTGACCATAAACACTACAAAATCCTTTAACTTGCTCATCAATAAAAGCCTTGTTTAAGGAGAATACTATCAATAAGCAGAGGGTCCATTAACATTAAGAATAAACTATTAACTCTATACAACAGAATACTTTGATGTAGCAAAATAAAAATGTATCATCCTGAATGAATTCTAGAATTAGAAATAATTTTCAAGGAAAAAAAAATCAAAAATATAGCATGATTCACATAAAATAACATGTAAAACTTAATACTGAGTCAAACATGATATTAGGTTACTTAAAATTAAATTTTTTATATAAATAGGATAATAATTAATATAAAAATTAACTGTAATTATTACTCTGAAGGAAAGGAATACAACAGGAAGAGTAAGAGCAAGGCAGAATTTGAAAGGACCGATAGTTGGGCATGGTGGTGCTTGCCTTTAATCACAGTACTCACAAGGCAGAAGAAGCAGGCAGATCTCTGTGAGATGGGGACCAGCCTGGTATACATAACAAGTTGCAAGCCATCTAAGCTACTGAGAGACACTGTCTCAAAAGAACAAACAAAAATGGACAAAACAAAAGGACTGATAATGTTATTTTAAGCTGTTGGATAGCTGACACTTTGGTACCACACACAATAATAAAATTTCAACTACTGAGTCGGGCATGGTGGTGCATGCCTTTAATCCCAGCACTTGGGAGGCAGAGGCAGAGGCAAGCTGATCTCTGTGAGTTCAAGGCCAGCCTGGTCTACATAGTGAATTCCCGGACAGTTGGAGAGCCTATCTCAAAAAGACAAAAAAAAAAAAAAAAAAAAAAAAATTTTCAACTACTGGGCTGAGAAGATGGGTCAATTGCAGGAAGTACTTTGCACAAGCCTGAGGGCTCTGTTTCAATCCCCTCGCACCCAAGTAAAAAAAAAAAAAAAAAAAAAAACGGATACAGTGGCATACACCAACACACTGGGGTTAAAGGAGATACGAGTCCTAGGAGCTTGGTGGCTAGCCAATCTAGCCAAAGAGATGAGCTCCAGATTCCCTGAGACAACAGCCTCAAACTATGTTGGAAAGCAATGAAGGACACATCAACCTCTGGATTCAATACGAATGTGTGCACTTACACACACATGCACATGCACACGCACGCACACACATGTATACACACTCCAAATCCAACTACTGAGAAATTAACAAAGTAACAAGATTGGAATAAAATTTGTTCCAGGCCACAGGAAGACCCTATCAGCAAAAAGAAAGAGAGAAAGAAAAAAAAAAAAAAAAAAAAAAAAAAAAAAAAGGGGGAGGAAAAAAAGGAAAAAAGGGAAAAGGGAAAAGGGGAAAGGAAAAAGGGAAAAGGAGAAAGGGAAAATGGAAAAGGGAGGAGAGGAGGGGAGAGGGGAGGGGGAGAGGGGAGGGGGAGAGGGGAGGGGGGAGAGAGAAGAGAGGAAAAATGAAAAAGGGGGGAGGGGAGGGGAAGGGGGAGGGGAGGGGAGTTAACTGCCATATCAGTGCCGGGAATCAAACCTGGGTCTTCTATAAGAGTGGCCAGTGCTCTCAACCACTGACTCACCTCTTAGCCCCGAAAAAAAAAAATTTTTTAATGCAGAAATGGAATACACAGATGATGTGGGAAATCAAGAAAAGACCTAATTTATGAATTATAGGTATAGAAGGAGCAGCTCAGGTCAATGGCATTGACCAGATCTTCAGCAGGATTATAAAAGAAAATGTTCCTGAATATCAAGACCTACATGTACAGATACAAAAAGCAGAGAACACCACATAAACAAGACAGGAAAAGAAACCTCAGAGTATATTATAATAAATACACTAGCAGCAAGCTAAAAAGCAAGTTACATATAAAGGAAAACACATCAGAATAACAGCTGACTTTTCAATGCAAAGTTTAAGAGCCAAAGATCCTGGAGCAATGCATTCCAAGTTCTAAATGACCACAGATGCCAACCCAAACTACTTAACCCAACAAAACTGTTAATCACAATAAAAAAAATTAAGGGAAATCTTAAATTATATAAGCAGGCTGAAAGAATTTATATCCAGAAAAACCAGCCCTACAGATAACTAGGAACAGTATGACAGACTGAAGAAAGGAATAACCACACTCAAGAGGTTACAAAAAGAAAACACATGAAGACATAATTAGAGAAACACAAAATAGGACTAAGAATACAAATAGGAAATAAAATGACAGTAAACAAAAAAAAAATCCTTCAATAATAACTTTAAACATCAATGACCTCAACTCCTCAATTAAAAGTCACAGGCTAGGGCTTGAGAGATGGCCTAGCAGTTAAGAGCACCGACTGCTCTTGCAGAGGACCCAGGTTCGATCCCCAGCACCCACATGGTGGCTGAGAACCATCTTTAACTCCAGTTCCAGAGGAATCCAATGCTCTCTTCTGACCTCTACGGCACTGCACAACATGGGTGCACAGACTACGTGCAGAGAGTACATTCATACACATAATAAAATAAATAAAATAAAAAAAAAAAAGATAGCAGGGCATGGGGGCACACGCCTTTAATCCCAGCACTCAGACGCAGAGGCAGGCAGATCTCTGTGAGTTCAAGGCCAGCCTGGTCTACAAAGTGAGATCCAGGACAGCTGGGGCTATAAGGAGACCCTGTCTCAAAAATACCAAAAAAAAAAAAAAAAAAAGATACAGACTAGCTGAATGGATTAAGAAACAAAAATCTCAGCCCAGCATGGTGGCACATGCCTTTAATCCTAGCACTTGGGAAGCAGAGGCAGGCGGATCTCTGTGAGTTCAAGACCAGCCTGGTCTACAGAGTGAGTTCCAGGACAGCTGGGGCTATAGGGAGACCCTGTCTTGAAAAGACAAAAAATAAATAAATAAAATCAAAATATATTACAGAATTATAGTAATAAAAACAGCATGGTCCTGGCACAAAAACCGACATGTAAATCAATGGAACAAAACAGAAGACCCAAACCTAAGTGTACACAATTACAGCTACCTGATATTTGACAAACATGTCAAAAACACAAACATCTTTAGCAAATTATGCTTGGAAAACTGGATCTCCACATGTAGAAGATTAAATTAGCTGAGTATCTATTACAAAGCACAAAAATCAACTCCAAATGAATCAAAGACCTCAATGTAAAACCTGAAATGCTGAAACTGTTAGAACACAGGCCTTAACCTATGATATAGGTGGAGGAAATGACTTTCTAAATCAGACTTATTCACTCAGGAATTAAGGCTAACAACTGACAAATGGGACATAATTAAACTAAAAACATTCTATACAGCAAAGGAAACAAACAATGGAGTCTCGAAGCTTCATCCCTGAAGACTAGCTCTTTTGGTATCAGAAGGTATTATTCAAGTTGCCAAGGAAGAAAACCAGTCAATGGGCCTACCCAATTGTAAAGCCTACAAACACAGTGATCAAGGCCAGCAAAATAGCTTTATTGATACAATAGTGATACTTTTATCTTGAGGATAATTAACAACTGTCTAATTAGACTTAATACCTGCTCAACAGGAGGGAATCCTGTTGCATGTACTGTAAACAGCCAAGTATACATGGTTGGAGAGGTCACGTACCCTAGGGAAAAACCTAATACTGCCAATTTCCTAAACCAATGTAATTTCTAGCTATATTCTAAATATGTATTCTTATATTTACAGATAAGTGTACCCCTCACCACTTGTTAAAAGAAGCTTCATTTGGCAACAGAGACTATTATAAAGTTTCACAATTGGTCAAAATACAGAGAATAAATCACTGTGAGGTACCCAGCCCTAAGTAACATATCTATAATGCAACCTCTACTCTCAGGGAACATCACAGAAGAGGGAGCAGAAAGATTAAGGGCCAGAGGGACGAGACACCTGTTGCTAGTTAATGTATTCTAGACATGATAACAAAGCCACACCATAGCCTAACAAGATCTGCATTATGACAACACCAACGTGAATGAGGGAAATTCAGGAGGGTCACGTCTCAAGATGAAGAACTACAAGCAATGAATGGATGCTGAGAGAGAATCAGGTTTCTTCAGGGAGCTCTCTGAGAGATTATCTAATATCAAGTAGACAGCCATATACACATATGCAAATGAACACCACTGAAGGAACTCAATGCATTACAAATATGTGTATATTTATAAATGTATGTATATGTAACAATAATAGAGAAGAGGACACAAATGTGAGAAGGAGTGAAGGGAGGCATGGAGTTTGAGAAGGACTGGGTGGGGTGAAATACTGCAATACTCATGTATGAAATTCTCAAAAGTGTTACAAAACTTATATTTTAAAAATAAAGGCAGTAAGTTCATACATAGACATTAAAATTGTATTAATAAAAAATACATACCATCAATTTAATAAACTATACATACCATCAACCACTGGGCATTCATCATCCTTGGGATCTTGGAGTCGAGAAAGAGCCAAAACAGCCTGTATTCTTACATTTGGAATCTTATCCTTCAATCTAATAAGCATGGCTTCATTAATTTTATCAAACAAATCATCATCAATCTGGGCATTTTCTGGCATATTTCCCAGAAGCCTGTTTATGAGCTGGCATACTCTAAATCTGACTGCATTGCTGTTTGCTTCATGAGACTAAACAAAACAAATCAAAAGTTAATCCTAGTTACCACTCCATTCTTAAAATTGTCATGCTGTTTTATCTCTGTATATTCCAAATTCCAGAGTGACAATACAGTCAGGCTGATGGTACAAGCCTGAAACTCAGATATTTGGGAAGCAGGAAAAATCACAAGTTCAAGGCTTGTTTGCTCTAATAAATAAGTCAAAGGCCAGCCTGGGCAACATAAAAGAAACCCTGTCTCGAAGTAAAGAGTAAAAAGAAGAGCTAGAGCTTTAGCTCTGTGGAACAGCTGGTGCCAAGTATCTACAATAATCTAGGTTCAATCCCTAGCACCACACACAATAAAAACAGTAACTTATAACTTGCAAAGAAACTATAATGTATATGCACATGCACACTAAACAGACTCTTTATAATCTCAAACAGTCTGAAAAACGTTACAAAATAAGCATATTTTCTCTATGCATTAATTATTTCACAGCAAGGAAAAAAACTGAAAAAAGTGAGATTCCAAAAGGTATTAAAAAATGTAATTCTGGAATTATTTTTTTATCTTAAGGACAGTTTCAATTTCCTACCAAAGACTCATTCACGTTTTCTTTATTACCAGAGGTTTTATAGCATGGCAAAATTCTCTACATTTCTCTAGTTTTCACAATACCTCTAAAAGAAAAGTGAACAGATAATTTAAAATTCCACCATCCTCCTCATCTTCAGTCTCAGACTGGTGAAATGAAGTAACAAACTTGGCTGCGAATTCTATTATCCTCTCCACAGCAGGTTCCCGTTTATAGACCACCATAGCATATTTAAGGTAATGAACAAACTCCTCCTGAAAAACTGTTTTATCATCCATCTGAAAAACAAAGGAAAAAACTCACAAACTGCACTAATAAAAAAATTCTTTATTTTCACCATTACCATAATACAGCAGAAGGCTCTAGCCATAAGTGCGACTAAAATCATTTTTAGTAAACACTCAATATATCCAAAAGGGAATAAACCTGAAGAAACCACTGTATAATGTGACCTCCCAGAGTACAGAGCATGCATCTGGATAGTGAAACTGTTCTTTTTTCAATTCTTGCTATCCTTCTATTACCAGAATGGTAAAACATGCTTCTTCAGGAATAACTCAAAGCAACGCTGGTTTTTGTATTTTATCTTCTCAGGTCTTCCCATCAACGAGCAATTTCCTTTCGGTGCCCCATTCCCATCCTATCCCATTATCCTCAACAACCTGCTTCTATTCACTTAACCATTTTCCTGGAACTCCAAGATGATTTACCCACCCCAAGTTCACCACCCGGGTGCCACTCTATACACACACGGTATTAACAGGAATAGGCAGGGCCAGGTCACAGTTTTGCTACTCGGTGAAGTGGATGCCATTTAAACCAGAGGGATTGACTGGAATAACCTGACGTCGTACTTCCCGGAAGGAAATCACCGCGTGCAAATCTCCCTACTGTCCGACCCTCTCAGTCTCCAAATGCCGGGACGCAGGGGAAGGGGTTCCAGGCCGCGAAGCAGGCAGGAACGCGGGCCCGGCAAAGGCCAGGGTGCTTACCGCGCCGTACGTGTGGCTCAGCGCCACAACCAACTTAGCCTGGTTCTGGTGCGGCTGCTGCGCCAGACGAAAAGCCTCCTTCACTGGAAGCGGCTTCTTCTCCGCACCCATGGCGCCGGGACGAGTGCGGGCCGCGGGTGACTGCAGCGTCTCCAGCAGGAAGGTCCGCTTCTCTTCAGCTGCCCACTAGCTACCAGGCGACCATCCAGGGCGGGACTACCGCCAGAGTTTTCAAACAACTCCCGCGAAGAGGAAACACCGCGAGACTTCCGCGAGAGGCGGGGTGCTTGCTGTGCGGCTTTAGAGAGTCAGTTTGTGGCGCCCGGTGTACAGGGTTCGAGCTTGTGGCCTGGCTGGAGTGAGAACCAGGAGTCGGCGGAGGTTCCTTCCAGGCCTCGGCCGTTAGGACCTAGCCCTTCGAGCCAGACTTGAGGTGCTGTCGCTTAGGTACAGTCTGGGAGAGAGTCCCGAAGACAGCGCAGTTCGGTGTACACTTTTTCCAGATCCTCCCCGCGGCCCCTGAAAAGTGGGCGTGGGCACTAGATCTTGAAACTCTCTTTTTGAGACAGGGCCTCCCCGTAGCCCCAGCTGGCCTTGGAACTCACTCTGTAGTCCACGCTGGTCTTGAACTCAAAGAGATCCACCTGCCTCTACCTCCCGAGTGCTAAGCTTAAAGACGATTCTTTTTTTTTTTAATTTATTTTATTTATCTCTGTATGTGTATGAATGTACTGTCTGCATGCAAGTCTGTGCACCCATGTCGTGCAATGCCGCGGAGGTCAGAAGAGGGTCTCGGATTCCCCTGGAACTGGAGTTCTCCTGCAATTGGACGATTCTTAATCGCCATGTGGGTGCTGGGAATTGAACCCAGGTCCTGTGCAAGAGCAGTCGGAGGTGCTGAGCCATCTCTCCAGCCCGAAACTTTCTCTTAACGATCTCAAAATGAGATTCCCGAGACTGAGGTTTAGGGCCTAGGTGACCGAAGGATGCCACCCAGACTTAGCTTTGATGTATTTCGGGGTAGTTATGCTATAAAGTGCAGCCACGCCTCATGGGCAACGCATGTGTAGCAGGAAGAGGGCTACCCCCAGACACTTCCTAGACTTGCATCTGCCTGGGGAGACCACTTTCTTTCCCTGAGTTCCCTTGGCTGCCTCCTAACTTGTACACAAAGACGGTCCAAGCTCCAGTTCCATCTGTATCTCTGCAGGCTGGAAACGGTTCACTCATCTGACCTACCTAGATGCCCGTTTTCTGGCAATCCTGTGTCTATGTACTTTACTGTGGAAAGGTTTTTGTTTTCCTTCTCCTGGTTAATGTCTTGTATTCATACTTCAAAGACTAGATTCAGGACAGGGAAACTGGTTTTCCTTCCCTTACACCCCAATATCCACTGCCAGCAGAAGAAATAGAATATTTCAAAACCGCTTGTACACTTTTCTCCTTTCAGGTTGCTTCCTTAAGTAACCGGATTTTTAAATGTACCAACTTTTATATGTTAACATGACTAAATAAATGTCTGAATGAGTACCTTGTAAAGTACTGCATGGTTTCTGTTAGATTATGGCATAAGACAACAATGTGGTAAATAAAAAAGGAACCCTTCCTCAACAGATGTAGTAGATAGCTTCATTAGCTATGAGAGTCAAGCAACCTTCCCCCTGGGAATGGAGGTTGGGGGCATCAGGGTTGGGGGAGGTCTAGGTTTTATAGGTGGGCCCAGAAAATCCCAGAAAGGGGGCCTTACTTTACCAGAATCCCAGAAGGCGTGGCATGCCTTCTAGAGTGGTGTCCTGCTCCTCCCAGGGATCTGGGAAGGAGAGATAGGGACTTTGATAGGGGGGTTAATAAGGCACCACGAGAGATCTGAGATCTCCTGAGACCAGCGGAAGCTCAGGAAGGCAGGTAGGAACTGAGTGCTTCAGCAAGGCTGATTGTTAATTGACTTAACCTAGTTAATTCGTTAATCCAGTTGTCTTTGACTTAATTGGCTTTTGTGTCTGTAGGGGCAGAGTTATCCTCCCAGTTGGTATTAAAGGTAGGGTTGTGTGAGCCTTGAGATCTGAGATCTCCTGAAGCACAGGTACCTGGGCACGGGCTAAAGTGCCTCTGCCAACTGGGATTACGAAGGCATCTGAAGGAGGCAAGCAAATCAAGCCTTCAACACAGTTAAGAGGCATTTAGGACTCACATTGGAATACAGGCAAGGAGAAGCCCATATGCCAGGAACACAAAGAAGAGACAACATGGGAAAGGGGCAGGATAATCCCGCACCAAGCTCTACAAACCCTATGGAAGACTCCTACAGTGGGATACCTCTGGGGATGCCCCAGGACACATATCAGAAACACAATTGGGAACATATTTAAAGAACTACAACATTATAAAGAGCAAATCAAAGAACTGAGAAAAGAGAATGAAGAACTCAAGAAGGACCTAGAAAGAGAGAATGACAAACTCCGGAAGGAAGTAGAAACACTGAAAAGATCCCATGCTGAAAAAGATAAGGAAACCAACCAGCAAAGCAAAGACCTATAGGAAGAGATTGAGAAGCTCCAAAAAGAAGTAGAAATACTAAAGAAATCAGAAGAGGAAATGAAAAAGGAAATCAAACACTCATCCAATCAAGAGGAAAGGAATGGAAAAAGCCTCAGAAGCAGAATGGAGGAAGCAGAACAAAGAATATCAGACCTGGAAGATAACACAGAACAACTAAAAACCTCAAGGAAAGATTATGAAAAATTTAAAAATACACAAAAGTGGAACAACCAGGAACTGTGGGACACTATGAAAAGATCAAACCTCCACATCATAGGAATAGAGGAAGGAGAAGAATCCCAAGAGAATGGTATTGATCAGATCTTCAACAGAATAATAGATGAAAACTTCCCCAAACTAAAAAAGGACAAACCAATACCAATACAAGAAGCACATAGAACTCCAAACAGACAAGATCAGAAAAGAAATTCTCCACGCCACATCATAGTTAAAATGCTAGACACCCAAAACAAAGACAAAATCCTTAAAGCCACAAGAGAAAAACAACAAGTGACCTATAAGGGGAAACCTATCAGAATTACAACTGACTTCTCAATGCAAACTATGAAAGCAAGAAGAACCTGGAGCAAAGCATTCCCAGTGTTAAGGGACAATAGATGCCAACCCAGGTTACTATACCCAGCAAAAATGTCAATTATAGTTGAAGGAGAGAGAAAAACCTTCCATGACATAAACAACTTGAAAGAATACATGTCCGGAAAACCAACCCTTCAGAGAATACTTGAAGCAATTCAAAGAACAGAAGAAAGGAGCAACCAACCCCAGGCACCTAGAAGGAGAAATCAATAAAAGCATAACTGCAGAAGTAGAAACCTAAATCAAAACCGCAGATGGATAATAAGGCAAAAGGAAGCAACACAAACCTATCAGTCATAACCTTAAATATTAATGGACTAAATTCCCCAATCAAAAGACATAGACTGGGAGATTGGATTAGGAAACAGAATCCATCGATATGCTGTCTACAAAAAACACATCTTAACTTCAAGGACAGGCACCACCTTAAAGTGAAAGGATGGAAAAAAATATTCCAAGCAAATGGTACCAAAATGAAACCAGGTGTTGCTATCTTAATAACAGACAAAATAGACCTCAAACTAAAAGAAATAAGAAGAGACAAAGAAGGCCATTACATTTTTATCAAAGGAACTATTAACCAAGAAGAATTCACAATTATGAATATATATGCCCCAAATTCTGGTGCACCAAAATTTATAATTCTCCAGGACCACAGTAACACACTAACCCCAGTACACGCATAGTAGGGGATTCCAATACCCCACTGAGTCCTTTGGATAGGTCAACAGGACAAAGAATAAACAGAGAGACACTGAACGATATGATACACCAAATGGACCTCATAGACCTCTACCAAATATTCCACCCTAATACCAGAGAATACACTTTCTACTCACACCCCACAGAACATTCTCCAAAATCGACCACATACTGGGACACAGAAGAAACCTCCACAAATACAAAAAGACTGAAATAATTTCATGCATTCTATCAGACCACAGTGCAATAAAGCTCAACATCAACACCAGGATAAGCCCTACTGCCTACAAGAACACGTGGAGACTAAACAATACACTCTTAAATAATGAATGGATCAAGGAAGAGATAAAGAAATAAAAGCATTCCTGAAACTGAATGACAATGACAACACAACACACCAAAACCTATGGGATACCTTAAAAGCAGTCCTAAGAGGGAAGTTTATAGCCCTGGGTGCCTACATTACAAAAACAGAGAGCACAAGTGAATGATCTAACACTACAGCTAAAAGCACTTGAGAGACAACAACAGATGAACCCTAAACACAACAGACAGGAAGAAATAACAAAAATCAGAGCAGAAATCAATGAAATAGAAACAAAGAAAACAATACAAAAAAATCAATGAACCCAAAAGTTGGTTCTTTGAAAGAATAAACAAGATAGACCTCTAGACAAGTTAACCAAAAGAAAAAAGGAACAACTCCAAATCAATACAATCCATGATGAAAAGGGAAATATTCAGACAAGGAAAAGATCCAGATAGTCATATGGGAATACTTCAAAAACCTATACTCTATCAAGTTTGAAAACCTAGAAGAAATGGATGAATATCACTGAAGAAATTGAAGAAGATGTATAAGAAACCTCCCAACTAAAAAAAAGCCCAGGCCCAGACCGTTTCATGGCAGAATTCTTAAACATTTCAAAAAGAACATACAACCATATTACTGAAACTGTTTACAAGGAACAAACAGAGGGAATTCTCCCCCAATTCCTTCTATGAAGCTAGCATCACTCTATACCAAAAACCAGGCAAAGGATACAACTAAAAGGAGAATTATAGACCCACTCCCTCATGAACACAGATGCCAAAATTCTAAACAGGATACTGGCAAATCGCATATACAGACCCACATCAAGATGATCATCCATCATGACCAAGTTGGATTATACCAGAGATGCAGGGATGTGTTCAACATACAAAAAATCAATAAACATCATCACACATAAATGAATGAAAGACAAAAAACCACACCATCATCTCAATTGAGGCTGAAAAAGCCTTTGACAAAATCCAGCATCCCTTCATGCTTAAAGTTCTAGGGATTTGGATTGGAGGGATCATTCCTCAATGTAATCAAAGCCATATACAGGAAACCCACAGCCAATATCATCCTAAATGGGGAAATGACAGAAACATTCCCTTTAAAAGATAGGAACTCGGGCAAGGCTGCCCTGTCACCACTCCTCTTCAATATAGTGCTTGAAACACTTGTAGAGCAATAAGACAAGAAAAGGAAATTAAAGGAGTACTAATTGGAAAGAGGAAGTCAAGCTATCCCTATTTGCTGATGATATGATTGTTTACTTAAGGGATGCTAAAAACTCCACAGAAAACTCCTAAAAAATGATTAACAGCTTCAGCAAAGTGGCAGGCAGTACAAAATTAACCTAAAAAAAATCAATGGCCTTTCTTTACACCAGAACAAGCAACTGGCCAAAAGAATTCAAAGAGACCTTCCCACTCACAATAACCTCACAAAACAAATAAAAAATACTAGGAAACAAACCTAGCAAAGGACACCAAAGATCTCTACAACAAAAATTTTTGAACCCCTTAAATAAAGAAATTGAAGAAGACATCAGAAGATGGAAAAACCTCCCATGCTCATGGATTGGGAAAATTAACTTTGTAAAAAAAATGTCCATTCTACCAAAAACTCTTGTATAGATTTAACGCAATTCCAATCAAAATCCCCAAGAGTTTCTTCACGGCTTGGAAAAAAAAATCCTCAAAATTCGTTGGAAAAAAAAACGACCCCATATAGCCAAAAACAACCCTGAGTTGAAAAGAGCCACACGAGGGGATCTCTATACCAGACTTCAAACTATACTACAGGGCTATAGTCTAAAAACAGCCTCGGTACTGGCACAAAACACAGACTGTTGACCAATGGAACAAAACCAAAGATCCAAAACCTGAGCACATACCATTTCAGCCATCTCATATTTGACAAGGGGACCAAGAAGCCACAATGGAGAAAAGACAGCACTCTTCAGCAAGTGGTGTTGGCAAAATGGATCACCACCTGTAGAATTAATTAATAAACCCCTACCTTCACCCCTGTACAAAAGTCAACTCCAGATGGATCAAAGACCTCAACGTAAACCCCCAAACTCTGAAGGCGATAGAAGAAAAAATTGGCAGCAGACTACAAGACATAGGTTTAGGAAAAGACTTCCTAAATCAGACAGCAGCTGTGCAAGAATTAAGGTCAACAATTGACAAATGGGACCTCATTAAACTCAAAGCTTCTGTACATTCAAAAGAAACAATCAAGGAAGTGAAGAGAAATACCACAGCAGTGGGAGGAAAACTTCACCCGAAACATCTGACAACGCATTGATTTACAGAATATATAAAACTACTCAAAAAACAAAGAAAAAGAAAACAAATGACCCACTCAATATATGGAGCAAAAGAGCTGACACAGAGACTTCACAAGTGGGAAAATAGAGGGCTGAGAAACACCTTAAGAAGTGTTCAACATCACTAATCATTAAGGAATGAAAATCAAAACCACTTTAAGATATCATCTTACTCAATAAGCTGGCTAGGATCAAGAAAACAATGATACCAAGTGCTGGAGAGGTGGTTGGGAAAGGGGAACACTATCCACTGCTGGTGGGAAAGTAAACTCGTAGCCACTATAGAAAGCAGTGTGGAGAACCCTCTGGAATACTTGGAATGAACTTGCACCCGACCCCAGCCATACCACCTCCTTGCATGTTCCTCAAGACTTACCCCACCTCAGAGATACATGCACGGCCATGTTTATTTCAGCTCTCTTCCAAATAGCAAGGAGCTGGAACCAACCCAAATGCCCCTCAACTGATGAGTGGATATAGAGAAAATGTGGTCATCTACACGATGGAGTTCTATGCAGCAGTAAAAGAAAGACAACATCATGAGCTTTGCAGGAAAATGGCTGGAGCTAGAGGACATCATGCTGAGTGACGTACACACAGTCCCAGAAAAACAAACGACGTAATGGTTATCCCTCATCTGTGGATGCTAGTGCCAATTACCTAAGTTGTAAGTATTTCTTGTGCATGGCCCCTTGAGCTTTTGTCCAAAGCAGTTGGGAGTGATGCATATTGGAAACAACAACAACAAATAACAACAAACAAAAGGATTGCATCAAAGAACTGACTGAAACAGTGAACTTCTGCTCAAAAACAGTCAACTTCCACATGGGAGAATATTGAGAAAGACTGGAAAGACGAGAAAAGCATGATTTGGCAGGATCATTGAGCTGCGGTGGGGTGGGGGGTGGGGGGAATGCGGGTCTAGATTTGATTAAAAAATAATATATATATATAATATATATATATATATATATTAAGGCTCCACATGTCTTTTGCTGGCAGCCATGTATTCTGAAATCGATGTATCTCCCTCATGCAGTGGGGGGCAGGGTGAGCAGGTGATTAACTTTCTTCACCATTTGTTAGGGTGATTTTCCTTCAGTTTCACCATTCATTATATAAATAATTGTAAATGCAAGTGGCTTTTTTACACTCAGAACCATTTTGAGCTTTATTCCTATATGGTAACATAGTTTATTGCCACTTATGTGACAGAAACCATTCTAAACACTTCATGTCATCCTTTTATTTCCATCTCATTTTATGATGACAGAATTGAGATATAGACAAGGTGCCATACAATCCTATCCTATGAATGTGCCCTAATTATTCTTCTGCTTCGTTCCTAGTTTCTGAAAGTTCATAGGTATACAAATGCTACTTAAAGAGATGGTAACACAGGGTTGCCTGTCATTTTGAAATAAGATGTCTAACTTCAGAAAGAACAACAGAGGTATTTATTCCAAGTTAACCACTGAGAGCAAAAACAGGCTAATGTATATGTACCTTACAATTCAGAGTGCCTGGAAAACTAGTAACAGGGAAACCTAGAAAGATTACTAATATTTGTATTGATTATTTTTGTGTGTGAGTTTTGCCTGCATGCATTTAAGGGTACCTAATATATGCAGTGCTTGCAGAGGCCAGTAGAGGACACCAGAACCCCTGGTAAGTGGAGGTAAGGCTAGTTGTTAGCCAACATGTGGGTGCTGAGAACTGAACCCAGGTCCTCTACAAGAGCTCCCAGCTCATAACCACTGAGCCACATCTCTAGCCCCCGGGTTACTGATATTTTAGTCAAAATATATCCAAAATCATTTCAGCCAAGTAAATCAATAAACTTTTTGGAAAAGAATGTTGCCTTTTTTTTTTTCTTACTAAAAAATCTTTGCATTTGGATGTTATTTTGCACTGGTGACATTTTAGGTGCTGAGTAGTTTCATGTGGCTAGTGAGCATACAGAGATATTTTGTGCTTTCAGAACCAGTGTAGGTGCTAGGGAAGTGGCTCAGTGAGTGAAGTGCTTGCTAGACAAGCTGAGTTCACAGCCCTAGAAACCACTTAAAGCCAGATGCTACACCCATCTGTACCCCAGCACTTGAGGGAGCCCAGCGGGCAAGTGGATCCTAGAGGGTCTCTGGCCAGCAAGTTTTGCCAAAATGATGAGCTCCAGGTTCAGTGAGAGAACCCATGTCAAAATATAAAGCAGAAAGCAATCAAAGAAGACATTCAACATCAGTGTGCGGCTGCCTCTCTCTCTCTCTCTCTCTCTCTCTCTCTCTCTCTCTCTCTCACACACACACACACACACACACATGCATGCATGCATGTACCACACACAGAATAAAATTTTAAGGAGCAAAAACAAGTACAACTATATATACTTTTTGTTTTTAATGTGGTCAACTGACAAACTAAAAATCAAATTTTATTAATATTTGGTAACAATTTGTGTACCTTAATTGCCTCATTCTCTGTTTGAGGTGGTTGCAGAGTGTGCTGGATAGCTTTAGTGTCAACTTGACACACCTGGGTTGAGGGAGCCTCAATTGGGGAATTTGCTCCATTGGATTGGCCTGTGGCCACATCTGTGGTGTATTGTCTTGATTGTTGAGCAGTGAGAAGGCAGGCTGGGCATGAGCCAGAGAGCAAGCCAGGAGCAAGCCATTGGACAGCATTCCTCCATGGCCTGTGCTTCAGCTCCTGCCTCCAGGTTCCTGCCCTGAGTTCTTACCTTGGGCTCCCTGAGTGATCAACTGTGACCCAGGAGATGTAAGCTGAATAAACCCTTTCCTCCCCAAGTTGGTGTCGGTCAGAGTGTTTTGTCACAGCAATGGAAAGCAACTGAAAGACAAACTACGACACAGAGTAGTAAACTTTCTGTACAGGTAGTATTCTTAGAGGGTACTTTTATCTGGCTATCTCATTTACTGAAATTATGAAAACCTCTGGCCACCATGATCCAGTATAAACTTTTTGATTAGGATCTTGAGGTTTTTGTTATTTTAATTGAATTGTATAAAGTTTTTGACCAGGCAGGCAGGTGGTGCACGCCGTTAGTCTCCCTTAGTGCTTGGGGCCAGAGAGCAGTGGACGATCTTTGTAGAGTTCAAGGCCAGCCTGGTCTACCAAAGTCTGTTCAGGACAGCTGGGGCTACGTGGGACCTTTCTCAAGTTTTATTGGATATTTTATTCAGCCTGTATAATCTGAGAAGTTTATCAATATTTTTTCTTTTTGTTCGTATTAAGTGTATTCCATGGTGTATAAGTGTAATCCCATTTTGAATGCAAGCCTATACGCTATCATGGATGCCCACAGAAGATCAGCAGATCGATTAGTGTATCCACCTGGAACTGTAGTTTCAGAAGGTTGTTAGCACCTAGGTGCGAACTCAAACCCATGTCCTCTGCAAGACCGTCAGTGTCCTAACCTCTGAGCTCCATTTCTCTTTCAGCCCAAACTATTTCCAATATGTTAAACTGAAACACTCTCATTGCTGTAATGTTGTATGGTTCTTGACTTTTGCTGTGAGAAAAGGAACAATCAACTGTACTTTCTTGTTTACTGGTAGAACTTCTAGAAAGTAACAGAAACTGGCTGAGTGTCGTGAGTGACGGTGCCAGAGTGGCACAGCGAACCTGCTTACCTTCAGGGCTCTCCACCTGCCCTGCCGCAGTCCCATCTCGTACTCACAGACAGCAAACTAGCCTGACGTCAGTGAGGGTGCCAGTGAAGGCAAGGTGGACTACCGTTGACCCCTTGGAGGACAATCCTACTGGCCAAGCAGGCCAAAGTAGCAACCCCAAACCGCCCCCCCCCTCCTGGTGGAGCTCTGGTGCGAGGACCTCATCAGGCAGAGCATTGTTGATTATAATCTGTGCACACAAATTTGAGAGGTGCCGAGAATTTAAAGCGAAAACAGCAAATCCACATTGCCAAAGACACAAAGAAAACACACAACCATTGGAAAGAAGCTCCAGAAATCCCCCACACCAAACGTCTAACCAACCCCTAACAGACGATTCCCACAATGAGATTTCCGAGGAAAGAAGCCAGTCACGACCTTAGAAGAAACATTGTAGACATATTCAAAAAATTAGAGGAAACTAAGGGAAGAGAATGAAAAATGCAAGTTTTAGCTAGAGGGAGATATAGATAAATGGTGGAGCGTAGATGCCTAGCTCGAACTTGCTGACGCGTCTATCAGAGGATCTTTCTCCGGGTTCGATTCCCCTAGCACCACATTGCGGCTGAGAACCGTTCTAAAAAAAAAAACAAACTCCAGTAACTCCCGTCCGGGAATCCCGACACCCCTCTTGACCTCCGCTGGCATTGCACGACACGGGTGCACAAAACCTACATGCAGACCGCACCACTCCACCACATACAAAAATAAATAAATTAAAGAATGGTGATAACGAAACTAAGGGAGAGATGAAAAATTCAAGAAGGACTTAGAGGGAGAAAATGACAAACTCCTGAAAGAAACAAAATGGAAACACGAAAAATCCACCAAAAATTGACAAAAAAAGAAAATGACACCACACAAACCAAGGCGTCCAAGCATGAGAATGCCAGGCTCCAGAGGGAAGTGGAAAAATCTCAAAAATCACAGCGACTGGCGGCGGCTGGGAGATAGTGATAACCTAGCGTTTTAAGAGCGCTGACCCACTCTTACAGAGGACCTGGGTTCGCTCCCCAGCACCCACATCCTGATCGGCCAAGAACCGTCTGAACAACTCCAAATTCCAGGGGAAAACTCCATCCAGAACTACGATCCAGGGGAATCTCAGCCAACCCTCTTCTGACTTCGCGGCTTGCAGACACAGACACCAGGTTGCATGCAGACAGTGCATTCATACACATACAGAAATTAAAATAAAACTTAAAAAAATAAAAGAAAATCACACGGTGTAAATGAAAACAGGGATATTGAACATTCATTCAATCACCAGGAAAGATACCGATAAACGAGAGTAGCTGAGAGAAAGAAATAAATAAAAAGCAAAAAAAAATATATCAGACCTGCACGGATATTATGGAGCACAACATAGAAAGCTCAAGTGTAAGTTTATTGAAAAAATTTTAAAAAAACACAAGAGTGGGAACAACCGGAAATTGGGGACACTCATGAAAGATCAACCTCCACATCAAGTAGGGATAGAGGAGAGAAGTAATCCCAAGACAAACACTATTGACCATATCTTCAACAGCACTAACAGTGCAGAAATTTCCCAATGAAAAAAAGACAACCCCATACAAAACAAGCAAGCACATTAAACACCAGTTAGAGGAGGCAGAAAGAAAACTCCCCACACCACTCATAATTGTTTAAAACACTAGATGCTCAAAACAAAGACAAAAAGTACTGAAAGCCACAACGAGAAAAAAACAACAAGTTCTATGCTGGGGCTAAATCCCCTGGCCACCACTGATGCTCCATGGAGGGGGCTTGGGAGAGAAGTGCGGGCCAGCTGCTGATTGGGATGGGACTGAGCAAGGAGGAGATGAGTTGCGGTGACTCCCAAACAAAACCACACAAGACCTGGAGCGTGCGTCTAGGCAAAGCCTTCTTCTCATTTTACTACACCCAGTTAGCCAGTTTTATATCTCATTTGGCAGCGGGGGGGGGGGGGCTGAAAAGTGACAGGGATCCTGGGCCACATTGATAACTGGGTTTTGCAGCCATGTCCTAGCAACCAGCAGGCTCGTCCAGGCAACCGGACTTCTTAGCCACGTCTTAGGCAACCAGCAGCGCATCTGAGCGGCCACATCTAGGCCACCGGGCCTTTTTCGCAGTTGCCCCAGGCAAAGCGTTTTTCGAGGTATGGGCTATGCTGAGTCATTCTTATGTGGAATTTGACTTACTTTCAAAGCTTATAGACAAGTCTCCAAACTTTAGGAAGGCTCAAGAGATTACTTGTGGCTCATGGCTCAGAAATCAGGCCCAACAAAGTTACATATGAAGGGAAACCATCAAATCACAGTGAATTCTCAGTGCAAAACTATGAAACCAGAAGACTATGGACCCAAAGTATTCCCAATACCACAAATGTATATTTATTTATATTATTTATATTATTATTTATTTGCATTATATTGCATTACTGTGGCATGTCAAGGTGCTGTGGACCCATGTCATGGCCATGCCTCGGATTGGAGAAGCTTGGTGTCAGATCACCTGGAACTTGGAGTTTCTCCTGGACTTGGAGTTACCAGGACGGTTCTCAGCCACCATGTGGGTGTGCTGGAGAATTGAACCCGGCCCTCTCCGAAAGAGCCAGTGTTGGGCACTCTAAACGCTAGGCCAATCTCTCTAGCCCCAATACCTAAATGATTTTAATGCCCCCAAACCCAGACTACCTATACCCAAGAACAAATGTCAATTATAGTTAGAGAAAGAGAAGAAATCTTTCATTGACTTGACACAGATAAAGGAATACCATGTCTAAGAAACAACACACTTCAGAAAATCCCTTGAAGGAATCACAAAGCAGACGCGAGGAAATAAGCAGCTATCCCTAAGCAATTAAAGACGAGAAGCAAGACACACTCATAACAGAGTGTATTAGTCATTTCTGTTCTGTGATAAAAACCCCCATGAACCAAGGGAACTTACTATAAAGAAAGAGTTTCATTTGCGCTTACCAGTTGACAGTTTCCAGGGATTAGAGTCCATTGTGGGGAGGCCTGGTGGCCAGGGATGGAGCAGAAAGCTGAAGTTCACATCTCAAATGGAGTACAGAAACGAGAGAAGAGAAAAAAAAAAGGAGAGAGAGAGGGGGCCGAGAGCGAGAGATTGATGAGAGGAGAGGGGAGACGACGGCGGAGAGAGGAGAGATGAGGACTGGAGACTGCACGGACTTGTTTAATCTCACTACAAAAGAAACCAAAATACTCACTAAGCCCACCCCCCAATGACATCTTCTCCAGCATAGGCCAACACCTTCTAAAGTTCCTCCTTCGAACTGAACACCACCAACTGGGAAACAATGTCCTAAATCTCATGAGCTATAGGAGGATTCTCTATTCAAACCACCACATTTTCCCTGGACCCCAGAGGTTCATGGCCACTATCATAAATGCTCTAAAAAGCATTTAGTCCCAATCCTTAAAAAGGTCCCCATAAGTCTTTACCAGTCTCAATTCCATAATCAAAGTCTTTACACGGTCCAAAGTCTTCTTGAGTATCCAGGCTCTAATCTTACACTGTAGAGCTCCTGTTAAAATCAACAACACAAATTCACATTACTCCTAACATACAGTGGAACCGAAGTACACATTCTCCATTCCAAAAGGTGAGGAATAGAGGCATAGTTGAGGCGAATACTGCAGACCAAAACAAGAACGAAAACTGCAGGCAAACACAAAGTCACAGTGCTCCAGTGTGACTAGCTGGGACTTACATCCAAAGGGCTTAGATGGCTACAGCTTCCAGCTTTGCATGCAACTATATCTTCTCCTTGGGCTTGGTTACCACTCCCTGTAGCAGCTTCTCCTGGCAAATATCTCACAGCTCTGGCATCTTGAATATCTTCTTGGAGTTCTCCACAGCCAACCAGCTTACTCTCACAGCTTCACAACAAACATCGTGTATCTTCTGTCAGGGCCTTTTTATATCAGGGATGCCCCTGCTGCCCTGCTCTGGCCTCCAAAGCTCTCTGTTGAAACCGTTGGAGGAGAGAACTGATGACCCCTTCTTCTTGTATCCTTCATGCCTCTAAATCCAGCACCACATGAGACATAAACTGCCAAGTTGGCTGAATCGGTTGACGATTTGGATGGACCCTGGCCTACTTCAACCCACCTTCACAAACTTTTCTCTGCCCTTTTTGTAGTTTCCTTTCACAAAGTTGGAGAGGTCTTAGCTGTGTGGTCTTGCCCTGAAGGTACTGTTCTATTGTTTAGTTGTAAATCTCTAGGCCTCTTCCTAAACGCTTTGATTCACTCTTCACCATTGTTTACTTGTAAACATCTAAGCCTCATCCTTAAATCTCTTTAATCTTATTAAAAGGATCCTCTTCACTCAGCCTTGCTGGGGCGCAGCCATTCTTAAATCTTTATCTGATGGGCGGTGGCTATTCCTGTGGTGGGTCGTATCTACTGGACAGGTTGTATTTACTGTTTTTAAGGTGGTGTTTTTAGTTTAATATTTTCCTTTCTAGCTCCCCATTGGCCAGCCAGTGGGTACGTTGTAGCACTGTGAGGCCATGTCAGGAGACGCAGGCAGAGCAGGCAGCTGAGTATGTCCCAGAGAAGGTGAAGAAAGCAGAAAAGAATTTAGAAGAGAATCCATGTGACCTTGGTGCTTCGAACATTCTCATTTGAGAGGCACAGAATCAACCTATAGACAAAGCTACGGAAGACCTATGAACGCCTTGTTCCCAGTTCCCCAGTTCTGGCAGATTCTGGAAACTATACATTGAAGCAGAGCTGAAATTTGCTGATCTGAGGGTCTCTTGGACCTCTCCAAGGAATTAGCCATCAGTAGAACTGAATAGACTTTGTAGCACAGTGTCACCTGTAATGTGTTCTAGAATATCCAACCAGCAACATAAACAGAGGCTACAGTGTGCTCATTGAATCAGTGCTATATGTTAGATTGCATTATTTTGTGGGGAAGGAAATTACTGGACAGTGGACCTTGTGTGTGTGTGTGTGTGCGTGTGTGATGTGTGTGTGTGTTGTGTGTGTTTTCATGTTGGATTTGGAATTGTACTTGTATGTGTATGTGGTGTGATGTGTGAATGAGATGTGCAACTTAGGTAGAGTCGATAGTTTGCCTATAGCCATAGTCTCATTTTATTCATCTTTTCCTTCTGGAATTATTTCCGTATTATATACTTAAATCATCAAGGTACATGGATTTGCAACTCGACAGGCAAGGCCTGTCTGAAGTAGGCTGAAGGATAGTATTGGTTTTTCTTATTCAAAAAAACAAAGCCTGGATTACTTGCACACATTTTACATTCTAGTCTGACTTTACAAACACATTAGTTTATATTCAAGCTTATCAGAAACACAACTATAATGACAACAATTGTTTTTGGATAACAAAGTGGTACCTTCTGAGTTATGAATTCTTTTTTTTTCTCCAATATTAGCATATTGACTTTAAGTTAAGTTGGGATGGGCAGCAGTTAGATTCTACATTCCCTGTAATTTAACATACAAAATTTGCTTTTCCCAAATCTTTCCTAACCTATAAATAAATACAAACTGCATTCTAAAACAACGCATTCCAAGAAAATAGATGTTATACCAGGGGGCTGAAAATTATCTGAATAACAGATCTGTTTCTACATTCTCTCACACAAATATATATGTATCCATATGCATAGGAATATGTATGTATGAAACATCTATTGATTAAAGGTACAACATGTAAATATATATATATATATATACTATATTTAAATTTTTATATTTCTGGTTTAGAAATTGCCATATTAAGTTGAATGCTGGTTTCTGAGATACATACCTGAACTGTATTTTTCATAAGTTGCTCTTTATTTTTATTTTACATTTATATTTTGGACCCATGAGAGCTAAAATTTTCCTTATGTCACTCAGTGTGGCCTTCATTTTTGTTGAAGACACATAACTTATTTTACAGTTTCTTTTTAAAAAACATTCTGAATTGGCCTGGGCGTCGGTGGACACGCCTTTAATCCAGCACTTGGGAGGCAGAGGCACAGGTGGATCTCTTGAGTCAAGGCCAGCCGGTCTACAAGTGAGTTCCAGGACACTGGGGCTACAGGGAGACCCTGTCTCAAAAAGCAAAAAAACACAAAACTGAATTATAAAATGATTACTTATGGCACAATGGCAATATAATTTTTTTAAATTCTATGTTGGGAAACGACAAAAAAAAAAAAAAAGGAAAAGGAAAGAAAAAGGGATCCTCTCCCTTCACTTTAATCTCCCTAGTGCAATTTCCAAAATCCAAACTGTACAATTCTCGCATTTCTCTTCATAGCCCTCGTTGCCTATTTTTCTCCCTTAATATTTACTTTTTTTAATATTTTATTATTTATTTATTTTTCAACCATTTTGTTCCAAGGCCTCATTAAGGGTGTCTGGATTCCCTGAACTGGAGTTAAAGGGACAGCTTCAGCCTTTCATGTGGGTTGCTGGGGATCAAACCTGGGTCCTCTGCAGAGCCAGTGGTGCTCCTAATGGCTAGGCCATCTTTCCAGCCCTGCCTTTTACACTGTAGATCATATATAATATTCACCATGCTAATACGCCACACCACCATTTCTACATTTAGGCTATCTTGAAATATCCTCTGCCAAAAGAAATAGTCCACTCTTTGCAACTTAGCATCAGGCAAGCATTGGTGCGTGAGGCAAACTATGGTTCAGGAACTCTTTGCCAAAATATCCCATGCTACCCAAGCCTTTCCTTTCCTCTGGGAACTACATTTTTACGAAATGCTTTTTTCTCAGGCTTCTACTAGAATGACCCGTTAAGCTCTGCTTACCAGTATCTCAACAGATTTTCTAGCCCAAAGTCTCCCAAATTGTCTTCCCATTTTCATCCAAACAACCACATGATCAGGTTTTTCAAGGCAAAAGAGCCATTCTCTGGTACCAAATAACTCTATTCGTCACTTTTCTGTTGCTGTGATTTAAACACCACGATGACCAGGGGCACTTATAAAGAAGAACTTATAAAGGAAGAGTTAATTGGGTTACAATTGATGGTTCTAGGGAATTAGAGTCCATTGTAGTGGGAGGCATGGTTGGCCAGGGCTGGAGCAGAAGCCAAAGATTCACATCTTGCCCAGTGAGTACAGGAAGCCAAGAGAGAGAGAAACTAGAGACCACAAGGCTTGTTAAAATCACTAAGCTGCCCCCAACTGCACAGCATTCTTCCAGCATGACCACACCTTATCGGATATCCAGAAACAGTGCAACAGTGGGGAACAAAATGTCTGAATACTTAAAGCCATTATGGGGGGACACTCTCATTCAAACCCACCACACAGTTAAATATAAACCTAGACCAAGAATGCAAAACAAAAATAAGGGGGTAAAAGGAAGCAAAAACACACATCTCTCCAATAATAACCTTAACTACTAATGAGTCTAAACTCCAAATCAAATGGAATATACTGGGAGGTAGAATGGCTTAGGAAACTGAACCCTTCTATATGCGGTCTTACAAGAAACCCATATAACCCTCAAGGACAGAAACAACCTGAGAGGTGGAGAAAAAGATGGAAAAACATATTCCAGCAAATGGTACCAAGAAACAGCTGGAGTGGCGAGGGCCGAAATCAGACAAAATAGATCTCAAAAGTAAAATTAATCAGAACAAGACAAAGAGGGCCATGATATCCTTGTCAAAGGAACACTGAACCATGAAGACTTCACAATTCTAAATGTCTATTCACCAAACTTGGTGCACCATGGACTTTATAAACCACCAACTCTCCGGGACCCTCAAGACACCAGATTACTCCTAAACACTAATAATGGCGGCCTTAACCCCCCCCCCACTGAGCCCCCTTGGATAGATCCATAGGATAGAAATAGACATCAGAACTGAAAAATAACTGTATTTTTCACCAAATGGACCTCACAGATCTTCTACAGGCATATTCCACCTAAATACCAGCGAATATTTCCTTTTACTAGCACTTCTGGGGTACATTTTCCAAAAATTGACCAATACTGGGGGCACCCACGGACACCTCCCACCCCTCCCAAAGGCTCGCAATTTTATGTATTCTATCAGCCCACAGTGCACTAAAGGCTCCTTTATGCCCACCCCGCATCCGTCCACCTGCTATCCGAACACCTGGCGCCTACCCCACATTCCTGACTAATGAATGGGTTCCGGGACCCCAACTAACGCGCACACTAAAAGTCTTCATAACTTACCTGGCGGGGCGGCTCCCATGCCACGCCCGCCTCTGTTTTCCCGGGTGCGGCTCCTCCCTAGCCCCTTTGGGCCGCCTGCGAGTTCCCCCCCTGCGGGGGCCCGCTCCCCCTGCCTCCTTGTTGGTCGTGGGGGCCGTGTTCCGTCTCCTGTGTACCCCCCCCTTCCCCCCCACGTTTCCTGTGCCCTGCCCCCCCCAGCCCCCCCCCCCAACCCCCTTGCTGGGCTCCTTTAAAACGCAGTCTTGAGAGAACTTCATTAGCCCTAAGTGCCCCCTTAAAACACAAAACAACAAACAACAGAAAGGGAACAAATAAAACGACCTGATACTGCAGCTAAAAAACACTTGAGAGACAACAAACAAACTGAAACCCTAAACCAACAGACAGGAAGAATAACAAATCCCAGGAGAAATCAATTGGAATTAGAAACCACAGGAAACAATACATAAAACAACGAATCCAAAAGCTGGTTTCTTTGAAAAAAATAAAACAAATGACAGACTCTAGCCCAGTTAACCAAAAAGAGAGAGAGACCAACCTCCAAATGAACAGAATTTGTGATGAAAAGGGGAGGAAAACATCATGACAAAGAAAAGATCCAACAATCATTTATGGGAAATCAACTTCAAAAATTTCATACTCACTAAATTGAAAACCTAAGAGAAATAGATGAATATTCTGAAATCCTGGGGGAACCAACAAAAGCTTAACCAGAAGAGATTTGACCAATTTAACACAGACCCATATATTTGTCGGGAAATTGAATATGTATAATTAGGCACCTCTTCCCAATTAAAAAAGGCCCCCGTCCAGAGGTTTCATGGCAGAATTCTATAAACATTTAAAGCAGTCCTACAAACCCACTTGCTATTCAAACTTTTAAGAAGGATACAAACAGCGGGAATTCTACCAAATTCCTTCTATGAAGCCAGCACACTCTCTCATGCCAAAAACAGGCAAAGATTGCAACGCCAAAAAGGAAGGTATAGAACCCCTCTCCTAATGATCATAGATGCAAAAATTCCGAACAATATACTTGCAAATTGATACAGACCCACATCAACAAAATCATGTGGTGGTCGAATGAGTGTCCCCCAAGGCTTTAAGTATTATTTGGACATTTGTCTCCAGTTGGTTGGCACTGTTTTTGGGTGGTTTTAGAAGGGTTTGTTTGAGTGACACAATCCCTGCCATCTCTGTGGGTGATTGAATCGATTGACCAACTTGTGGTCATTGGTGGGGGGTGGCTATAGTGAGTGGTTTAAACAAAGTTGACTCATCTCTTCGATGAGGGGTTACAGTTTGGCTCTCTCGTGCGTTAGCTGGTCTTGTCTGTGATTGGCTGCATTTTTGTGCACCCAAGATGTGACCGTCTCAGCTACCTGCCTCACCAGATCCAGCTGCCATTGCCTCCCGCCACAATGGATCTAATTCCCTGGAAAACTGTCAATCGTTAGAACCAAAGTACAAATAAACTCTTCCTTTTACGTTCCTTGGTCATGGTGCTTGCTATCAACCTGCAACAGGATATGAAGTGGCCTTCANATTGTGCTGGATAGCTTTAGTGTCAACTTGACACACCTGGGTTGAGGGAGCCTCAATTGGGGAATTTGCTCCATTGGATTGGCCTGTGGCCACATCTGTGGTGTATTGTCTTGATTGTTGAGCAGTGATAGTATAAGAAGGCAGGCTGGGCATGAGCCAGAGAGCAAGCCAGGAGCAAGCCATTGGACAGCATTCCTCCATGGCCTGTGCTTCAGCTCCTGCCTCCAGGTTCCTGCCCTGAGTTCTTACCTTGGGCTCCCTGAGTGATCAACTGTGACCCAGGAGATGTAAGCTGAATAAACCCTTTCCTCCCCAAGTTGGTGTCGGTCAGAGTGTTTTGTCACAGCAATGGAAGACAAACTACGACACAGAGTTAGTAAACTTTCTTACAGTATATTCTTAGAGGGTTTTATCTGGCTATCTCATTTACTGAAATTATGAAAACTCTGGCCACCAGAGGTCAGTATAACTGTTTTGATTAGGATCTTGAGGTTTTTGTTATTTTAATTAATGCTATAAAGTTTTATTGGACCAGGCAGGCAGGGTGGTGCACGCCGTTAATCCCTAGTGCTTGGGAGGCAGAGGCAGGGAGATCTTTGTGAGTTCAAGGCCAGCCTGGTCTACAAAGAGTGTTCCAGGACAGCTGGGGCTACAGGGAGACCTTTCTCAAGTTTTATTGGATATTTTTTCAGCCTTATAATCTGAGAAGTTTTCCAATATATTTTTTGTTTTTATTTCATGTATATAAGTGTATTGCCTGAATGTGTATAAGTGCACCCATGCCATGCAATGCCCATAGAGAGATCAGAAGATAGAGTGTGATCCCCTGGAACTGAAGTTTCAGAAGGTTGTTAGCCACCATGTAGGTGCTGGGAATCAAACCCATGTCCTCTGCAAGAACCGTCAGTGTTCCTAACCTCTGAGCCATCTCTTCAGCCCAACTTTTCCAATATGTTAAACTGAAACACTCTCATTGCTGTAATGTTGTATGGTTCTTGACTTTTGCTGTGAGAAAGAACAAAAACTGTATTTCTTCGTGTACTTGGTAAACTTTAGAAAGTAACAGAAACTGGCCTGGAGTGAGTGAGGTGCCAGTGAGGCACAGCAGACCTGCCTTGACCTTTCAGGGGCTCTCCACCTGCCCAGGGAAGTCCCAGCTCGGACTCCAGACAGCCACTAGCCTGGAGTCAGTGAGGTGCCAGTGAGGCAAGGTGGACCTACCTTGACCCTTGGAGGTCTACTGGCAAGCAGGCCAAAGTAGCAACCCAACCCAGCCCCTCCCCCCATCCTGGTGGAGCTCTGGTGCAGAGGACCTATCAGGCAGAGCATTGGTGATTATAATCTGTGCAGCCAAATTTGAGGTGCCAGAATTTAAAGAAACAGACAAATCCACATGCCAAAGACACAAAGAAAAAACAACATGGGAAAAGCTCATAATAAATCCACACCAAACTCTACCAACCCTACAGAAGATTCCCCACAATGAGATTTCCGAGGAAAGAAGCCAAGTCACCGACCTTAGAAGAACAACTGTAGACATATTCAAAGAAATTAGGGAACTAAGGGAAGAGAATGAAAAATGCAAGAAGGACCTAGAGGGAGATAATGAAATGGTGGAGGGCTGGAGAGATGGCCTAGCGGTTGAGAGCGCTGACCGCTCTTACAGAGGACCCGGGTTCGATCCCCAGCACCCACATGGCGGCTGAGAACCGTCTGAAACTCCAACTCCAGGAGAACTCCAGTTCCAGGGGAATCCGACACCCTCTTCTGACCTCTGCGGCATTGCACGACACGGGTGCACAAACCTACATGCAGACAGCACACTCATCCACATACAAAAATAAATAAAATTAAATTAAAAATTATTATTTATTCATTTATTCTTTCATTCATTTTCTATTTAATTTTTATTTACTTATTTCTTTATTTTTCCTGTTTCTTTATTGTTAGGTTGTTATTTTCTTTTTTATTGAAGAATACTAAATGAAAATAATAAATAAAAAAGAATAAATTAAAATGTCTTGTGTTAGTTATATATTTGTTTATTTATGTATGGTGTTTTTTTCTATTGTTGTTTTTGTATTATCCAGGGTTGTGGGTGGAAGGAAGAACAAGGCCTATGCTTTGGTTCAGTTGGAAAGAAGAGTGCTGTGGTGTGGATTTTTTATTTTTATTTTTTTA
>VZQC01005317.1:4541055-4596559 GCA_009823505.1 Rhizomys pruinosus | reverse complement strand
GCGCATCTGGGCCACATCTAGGTGCCCGGCCTTTTTCAGCGTGCCCAGGCAAAGCGGTTTTTTCAGGTCGGGCTATGCTACGTCATTCCTATGTGGAATTTGACTTACTTTCAAAACTTATAGACAGGTCCCCAAACTTTAGGACAGGCTCAAGAGATTACTTGTGAGCCCATGGCTCAGAAATCAGGCCCAACAAAGTTACATATGAAGGGAAACCCATCAGAATCACAGTTGACTTCTCAGTGCAAACTATGAACGCTAGAAGACTATGGACCAAAGTATTCCCAATACCAAATTATGTATTTATTTATTTATTTATTTATTTATTTATTTATTTATTTGTATGAATGTACTGTCTGCATGTAGGTCTGTGGACCCATGTCATGCAATGCCTCGGAGTTGAGAAGATGGTGTCAGATTCACCTGGAATTGGAGTTCTCCTGGACTTGGAGTTACAGACGGTTCTCAGCCACCATGTGGGTGCTGGGGATTGAACTCAGGTCCTCTGAAAGAGCAGTTGGCACTCTTAACTGCTAGGCCATCTCTCTAGCCCCAATACTAAATGATTTTACATGCCAACCCAGACTACTATACCCAGTAAAAATGTCAATTATAGTTGGAGAAAGAAGAATCTTTCATGACTTGAACAAGATAAAGGAATACATGTCTAAGAAACCAACACTTCAGAAAATCCTTGAAGGAATCCAAAGAACAGAGGAAATAAGCAGCTATCCCTAAGCAATTAAAGAGAGAAAGCAAGAACTTCATAACAGAGTGTATTAGTCACATTTCTGTTGCTGTGATAAAACCACCATGACCAAGGGAACTTATAAAAGAAAGAGTTTATTTGAGCTTACAGTTGACAGTTCCAGGGAATTAGAGTCCATTGTGGCTGGAGGCATGGTGGCCAGGGATGGAGCAGAAAGCTGAAGTTCACATCTCAAAATGAGTACAGAAACGAGAGAGAGAGAGAGAGAGAGAGAGAGAGAGAGAGAGAGAGAGAGAGAGACTGGAGACTGCAAGACTTGTTAAACTCACTAAAAAGAAAAATACTCACTAAGCCCACCCCCAATGACATACTTCCTCCAGCATGGCCACACCTTCTAGAATCTCCCAGAACTGTGCCACCAACTGGGGACAAAATGTCTGAATACTTAAAGCCTATGAGGGACACTCTCATTCAAAGTACCACATTCCCTGGCCCCCATAGGCTCATGGCCATATAAAATGTAAAATGCATTTAGTCCAATCTTAAAAGTCCCCATAGTCTTTACCAGTCTCAATTCTATTCAAAATTCTACAGGCCAAAGTCTCTTCTGAGATCCAGGCTAATCGTTTAACTGTAAGCTCCTGTAAAATCAAAACACAAATTACATACTCCTAACATACAGTGGAACTGAATACACATTCCCATTCCAAAAGGGAGGAATAGAGGCATAGTGAGGAAATACTGGACCAAAACAAGACTGAAAACTGGAAGGGCAAACACCAAGTCCAGTAGCTCCATGTGTGACTTCTGGGACTTTACATCCAAAGGGCTTAGATGGCTCAGCTCTTCCAGCTTTGCGTACAACATCCATCTCTTCCTTAGGTTGGTACCACTCCCTGTATGCAGCTCTCCTTGGCAAATATCTCACAGCTCTGGCATCTTGAATATCTTCTTGGGGTCTCCACTGCCAACCAGGCTTCACATACACCGCTTCACAAAATGGACTATCAGGGCCTTATTTATTCAGGGATGCCCCTGCTGCACTCTGCCTGGCCTCCAAAGCTCTCTGAAACCGTGGAGGAAGAACTGATGACCCCTTCATTCTTGTATCCTTCATGCCTCTAAATCCAGCACCATGTGAATGAAACTGCCAAGCTTGGCTGTAAGTTCAGGATGGACCCTGGCCTACTTCAACCACATTCACAACTTTTCTCTGCCCTTTTTGTAGTTTCCTTTCAAAAGTTGGAGGCTTAGCTGGGTGTGGTCTTGCCCTGAAGGTACTGTTTCTATTGTTTAGTTGTAAATCTCTAGGCCTTTCCTAAATCGCTTTGATCTCACTCTTCCCATTGTTTACTTGTAAACATCTAGGCCTGCTCCTTAATCCCTTTAATCTTATCAAAAGGATCCTCTCACTCAGCCTGCTGGGGCGCAGCCATCTTAAATCTTATCTGAGTGGGCGGTGGCTATTCCTGTGGTGGGTCCGATCTACTGGACAGGTTGTAGTTTTACTGGTTTTTAAGGGGTTGTTTTTAGTTTAATTTTTCCTTTCTAGCTCCCCATTGCCAGCCAGTGGGTACGTTGTAGCACTGTGAGGCCATGTCAGGAGACGCAGTGGTGGAGCAGGCAGCTGAGTATGTCCCAGAGAAGGTGAAGAAAGCAGAAAAGAATTTAGAAGAGAATCCATGTGACCTTGGTGCTTCGAACATTCTCATTTGAGAGGCACAGAATCAACCTATAGACAAAGTACAGAAGACCCATGAACGCCTTGTTGCCCAGTTCCCCAGTTCTGGCAGATTCTGGAAACTATACATTGAAGCAGAGCTGAAATTTGCTGATCTGAGGGTCTCTTGGACCTCTCCAAGGAATTAGCCATCAGTAGAACTGAATAGACTTTGTAGCACAGTGTCACCTGTAATGTGTTCTAGAATATCCAACCAGCAACATAAACAGAGGCTACAGTGTGCTCATTGAATCAGTGCTATATGTTAGATTGCATTATTTTGTGGGGAAGGAAATTACTGGACAGGGACTCTGTGTGTGTGTGTGTGTGTGTGTGTGTGTGTGTGTGTGTGTGTGTGTGTTTTCATGTGTGGATTTGGATGTAATTTGTATGTGTATGTGTGGATGTGTGAATGAGATTGCAACTTAGGTAGAGTCTGATAGTTTGGCCTATAGCCATATTCTTAAGTTTTCATCATCTTTCCTCTGGAATTATTTCTTGTATATACTTAAATCATCAAGGTACATGGATTTGCAACTCGACAGGCAAGGCCTGTCTGAAGTAGGCTGAAGGATAGTATTGGTTTTTCTTATTCAAAAAAACAAAGCCTGGATTACTTGCACACATTTTACATTCTAGTCTGACTTTACAAACACATTAGTTTATATTCAAGCTTATCAGAAACAAACATAATGACACAATTGTTTTTGGATAACAAAGTGGTACCTTCTGAGTTATGAATTCTTTTTTTTCTCCAATATTTAGATATTGACTTTAAGTTAAGTTGGAATGGGCAGTTAGATTCTACATTCTGTAATTATAAACATACAAAATTTGTTTCTCCCTATATCTTTCCTAACTATAAATAAGATACAAACTGCATTCTAAAAACAGCATTCCAAGAAAATAGATGTTATACCAGGGGGCTGAAAATTATCTGAATAACAGATCTGTTTCTACATTCTCTCACACAAATATATATGTATCCATATGCATAGAAATATGTATACGTATGAAACATCTATTGATAAAAATGGTACCAAATATATATATATATATATATATATTTAAATTTTTATATTTCTGGTTTAGAAATTGCCATATTAAGTTGAATGCTGGTTTCTGAGATACATACCTGAACTGTATTTTTCATAGTTTGCTCTTTATTTTTTATTTTCACATTTATATTTTGACCCATGAGAGGCTAAAATTTTCCTTATGTCACTCAGTGTGGCCTTCATTTTTGTTGAAGACACATAACTTATTTACAGTTCTTTTTAAAAAACATCTGAATTGGCTGGGCGTGGTGGCACACGCCTTTAATCCTAGCACTTGGGAGGCAGAGGCAGGTGGATCTTTTTGAGTTCAAGGCCAGCCTGGTCTACAGAGTGAGTTCCAGGACAGCTGGGGCTACAGGGAGACCCTGTCTCAAAAAGACAAAAAAAAAAAACTGAATTGATAATAATGTTTTTACATGGCAAATAATTTGTTTACATAACATACTGTATGGGAAAAAAAAGGAAAAGAAAAAGGGATCCTCTCCTTCACATTAATCTCCCTAGTGCACTTTCCAAATCCAAACTGTACATTCTGCATTTCTTTCAGCCCTGTTTGCTATTTTTCTTTTAATATTTACTTTTTAAATTTTTATTTATTTATTTATTTTTCAACCTTTTGTTCCAAGGATATAGGGTGTTGGATTCCCCTGGAACTGGAGTTAAAGACAGCTCTCAGCCTCCATGTGGGTGCTGGGGATCAAACCTGGGTCCTCTGCAAGAGCAGTGGGTGCTCTTAATGGCTAGGCCATCTTTCCAGCCCTGCTCTTTTACACTGTAGATCTGTATAATATTCACCAGTAATAGCCACACCACCATTTCTACATTAGGCTATCTTGAATATCCTCTGCCAAAGAAATTAGTCCACTACTTTTCAACTTAGCATCAGGCAAGCATTGGGGTTGAGGGCAAACTATGGTCAGACTCTTTGCCAAAATATCCCAGATGCTACCTAAGCCTTTCCTTTCCTCTGGAACTACATTTTTTACAGCAATGTTTTCTTCTAGGCTTCTACTAGAATGACCCGTTAAGCTCTGCTTACAGTAGTCAACAGCTTTTCTAGCCCAAAGTTCCAAATTCTTCCACATTTCACCAAACATCCGCATGGTCAGGTTCTTCACAGCCAACAGCCCACTCTCTGGTACCAAATACTCTATTAGTCACTTTTCTGTTGCTGTGATAAAACCACGATGACCAAGGGAACTTATAAAAGGAAGAGTTTATTTGAGCTTACAATTGATGGTTCTAGGGAATTAGAGTCCATTGTAGTGGGAGGCATGGTGGCCAGGGCTGGAGCAGAAAGCCAAAGTTCACATCTTGCAATGAGTACAGGAAGCCAAGAGAGAGAGTGAGAGACTGGAGACTGTAAGGCTTGTTAAACTCACTAAGCCTGCCCCCAATGACATACTTCCTCCAGCATGACCACACCTTCTAGGATCTCCCAGAACAGTGCCAACAGTGGGAACAAAATGTCTGAATACTTAAAGCCTATGGGGACACTCTCATTCAAACCACCACACAGTAAATATAAACCTAGACCAAGAATGCAAACAAAAAATAAGGTAAAAGGAAGCAACACATATCTCTCAATAATAACCTTAAATACTAATGGTCTAAACTCCCCAATCAAATGGCATATACTGGGAGAATGGCTTAGGAAACTGAACCCTTCTATATGCTGTCTACAAGATACCCATCTCACCCTCAAGGACAGAAACCACCTTAGAGTGAAAAAGGATGGAAAAAAATATTCCAAGCAAATGGTACCAAGAAACAAGCTGGAGTGGCTATTCTAATATCAGACAAAATAGATCTCAAAGTAAAATTAATCAGAACAAGACAAAGAGGGACATTATATCCTTGTCAAAGGAACAATGAACCATGAAGACTTCACAATTCTAAATGTCTATTCACCAAACTCTGGTGCACCTGACTTTATAAACACAACTCTGCAGGACCTCAAGACACAGATTAATCCTAACACACTAATAGTGGAGGACTTCAACACCCCCACTGAGCCCCTTGGATAGATCCATAGGATAGAAATAGACATCAGAACTGAACAATATAATGTACCAAATGGACCTCACAGATATCTACAGAATATTCCACCTAAATACCAGAGAATATACTTTCTACTCAGCACTTCATGGGACATTTTCCAAAATTGACCACATACTGGGGCACAAAAGGAACCTCAACAAATACAAAAGGATAGAAATTATTCCATGCATTCTATCAGACCACAGTGCAATAAAGCTCAATATGAACACCAGAATAAGTCCAACTAGCTATAAGAACACATGGAGACTAAACACAATCCTGAATAATGAATGGGTCAGGGAACAAATAAAGAGCAAAATAAAAGTATTCATACTTACCTGGCAGGGGAGATACCATGACCAAGAATATGGTTTTCCCAGGGTGAGGCTCATCCATAGCACTTGGGACGCCTGCGAGTTCCCCAAATGCGGGAAGCTCAACTGCATAATTTGTGGTAGTGGGGGACTGTGTTCATGCTCTCCTCTGTAAAAAAAAAAAAACAAGTATTCATGGAACTGAACAAAAAAGACAATACAACACAACAAAATCTGTGGGATACTTTAAAAGCAGTCTTGAGAAGGAAATTCATAGCCCTAAGTGCCCACATTAAAAAAAAAACAACAACAACAGAAAGGGAACAAATAAACGATCTAACACTGCAGCTAAAAACACTTGAGAGACAACAACAAATGAACCCTAAACCCAACAGACAGGAAGAAATAACAAAAATCCCAGGAGAAATCAATGAATTAGAAACAAAGGAAACAATACATAAAACCAACGAATCCAAAAGCTGGTTCTTTGAAAAAAATAAACAAAATAGACAGACCTCTAGACCAGTTAACCAAAAAAAGAGAGAGACCAACTCCAAATGAACAGTATTTGTGATGAAAGGGGAAACATCATGACAAAGAAAAGATCCAGACAATCATATGGGAATACTTCAAAAATTTATACTCCACTAAATTTGAAAACCTAAGAGAAATAGATGAATATCTGAAATCCTGGGAACCAACAAAGCTTAACCAAGAAGAGATTGACAATTTAAACAGACCCATAGTATTTGAGGAAATTGAAGATGTAATTAGGAACCTCCCAATTAAAAAAGGCCCCAGTCCAGATGGTTTCATGGCAGAATTCTATAAAACATTTAAAGAAGTCCTACAACCACTGCTATTCAAACTGTTTAGAAGGATACAAACAGAGGGAATTCTACCAAATTCCTTCTATGAAGCCAGCATCACTCTAATGCCAAAAACAGGCAAAGATGCAAGCCAAAAAGAAAGGTATAGACCCATCTCACTAATGATCATAGATGCAAAAATTCCGAACAATATACTTGCAAATTGCATACAGACCCACATCAAAAAGATCATTGTGGTGGTTTGAATGAGTGTCCCCCATAGGCTCTAGGTATTCAGACATTTGTCTCCAGTTGGTGGCACTGTTTTTGGAGGTCTTAGAAGGTGTGGCCCTGCTGGAGTAAGTGCATTGTTGGGGGTAGGCTTAGTGAGTTTTAACAAGCCTCATGGTCTACAGTTGCTCTCTCTGCTTCCTGTGCTCTTTGCAAGATGTGACCCTCAGCTTCCTGCTCCAGATCCAGCCGCCATGCCTCCCGCCACAATGGACTCTAATTCCCTGGAACTGTCAATCGTAAGCTCAAATAAACTCTTCCTTTTATAAGTTCCTTGGTCATGGTGCTTTATCACAGCAACAGAAAAGTGACTAATACAGTAATTTGCTACCAGAGAGTGGGCTGTTGGCTGTGAAGAACCTGACCATGTGGATGTTTGGAGAAATGTGGAAGACTTTGGAACTTTGGGCTAGAAATGCTGTTGACTACTGTAAGCAGAGCTTAAGGGGCCATTTTAGTAGAAGCCTGGAAGAAAGCATGGCTGCAAAAAATGTAGTTCCAGAGGAAAATAAAGACTTAGGCAGCAACTGGGATATTTTGATAAAGAGTCTGGCAGCAGTTTGCCCACAGCCCAAATGCTTGCCTGATGCTAAGTTGAAAAGCAATGGACTAATGTCTTTGGCGGAGGATATTTCAAGACAGCCTAATGTAGAAATGGTGGCGTGGCTTTTAATGGTGAATATTATACAGATCTACAGTGAAAAAGAGCAAATGGGGCAGAAGGAAATGCAGAATGTACAGTTTGGATCTGAAAAGTACACTAGGAAGATTAAAGGTGTGGCCAAGGCATGTGAAGGAGAGGCTCCCTTTCATAAGGAGACTAAAGTGATTAAGGAGAGGCCTGGAGATTTACAAGTAAACAAAAGAATCAGTACCTTCAGGGCAAGACCACACCCAGCTAATCCTCCAACAAGTCCAGGGCAGAGAAAAATTGCAAATGTGGTTAAAGTAGGAGAGAGTCCATCCCGAACTTGCAGCCAGATTCGGCAATTTCATTCACGTGGTGCTGGCTTTAGAGGCATGAAGTTTGCAAGAGTGAAGGGGTCATCAGTTCTTCCTCCACGGTTTCAGAGAGCCACAGAGGCCAGGCAGAGTGCAGCAGGGGCGTCCCTGAATAAAGAAGGCCCTGATAGGCCATTGCGTGAAGCTGTGAATGTGAAGCCTGGTTGGCAGCGGAGACCCCAAGAAGACATTCGAGATGCCAGACCTGTGAGATATTTGCCAAGGAGAGCTGCATACAGGGAGTGGTACCAGCCTAAGAAAGAGATGTATGTTGCAAGCAAAGCTGGAAGAGCTGAGCCATCTAAGCCCTTTGGAAGTCAAGTCCCAGAGGTTGCATGTGGAGCTACTGGACTTGGTGTTTGCCCTGCTGGTTTTTGGTCTTGTTTTGGTCCAGTATTTCCTCACTATGCCTCTATTCCTCCCTTTTGGAATGGGAATGTGTATTCGGTTCCACTGTACATTGGGAGTATGTAATTTGCCTTTTGATTTTACAGGAGCTTACAGTTAAGAGATTGGCCTGAGTCTCAGAAGAGACTTTGGACTGTGGACTTTTGAATGACATTGAAACTGGTAAAGACTATGGGGACTTTTAAGGTTGGACTAAATGCGTTTTGCATTTTATATGGTCAGGAGCCTATGGGGGCCAGGGAGTGGAATGTGGTGGTTTGAATGAGTGTCCCCCATAGGCTCTAGGTATTCAGACATTTGTCTCCAGTTGGTGGTGCTGTTTCTGGAGGTCTTAGAAGGTGTGGCCATGCTGGGGGAAGTGTGTCACTGGGGGCGGGCTTAGTGAGCTTAACAAGCCTCGTGCTCTACAGTTGCTCCTCTCTGCTTCCTGTGCTCTTTGCGATATGTGACCCTCTGTTTGCTGCTCTGGATCCGGCCACCACGCCTCCCGCCACAATGGACTAATTCCCTGGAACCGCCAATTGTAAGCTCAAATAAACTCTTCCTTTTATAAGTTCCTTGGTCTGGTGTTTTATCACAGCAACAGAAAACTGACTAATACAGTTATTGGTACCAGAGAGTGGGCTGTTGGCTGTGAAGAACCTGACCATGTGTATGTTTGGAGAAGTGTGGAAGACTTTGGAACTTTGGGCTGGAAAGGCTGTTGACTATTATAAGCAGAGCTTAAAGGGCCATTCTAGTGGAGGCCTGGAAGAAAGCATGGCTGCAAAAGATGTGGTCCCAGGGGAAAATAAAGACTTAGGCAGCAACCAGGATATTTTGATAAAGAGTCTGGCAGCAGTTTGCCCACAGCCCAGATGCTTGCCTGATGCTAAGTTGAAAAGCAGTGGACTGATGTCTTTGGCGGAGGATATTTCAAGACAGCCTAATGTAGAAATGGTGGCGTGGCTTTTAATGGTGAATATTATACAGATCTACAGTGAAAAAGAGCAGATGGAGCAGAAAGAAATGCAAAATGTACAGTTTGGCTCTGATAACTGCACTAGGAAGATTAAAGGTGGGGCCAAGGCATGTGAAGGAGAGGTTGGATCTGAAAACTGCACTAGGAAGATTAAAGGTGGGGCCAAGGCATGTGAAGGAGAGGTTGGATCTGAAAACTGCACTAGGAAGATTAAAGGTGGGGCCAAGGCTTGTGAAGGAGAGTTTCCTTTTGATAAGGAGTTTAAAGTGATTAAGGAAGGGCTTCGAGATTTACAAGTAAACAAAAGAATCAGTACCTTCAGGGCAAGACCACACCCAGCTAATCCTCCAGCAAGTCCAGGGCAGAGAAAAGTAGCAAATGTGGTTGAAATGGGCCAGGGTCTGGCCCGAACTTGCAGCCAGATTCGGCAATTTCATTCACGTGGTGCTGGCTTTAGAGACATGAAGTTTGCAAGAGTGAAGGGGTCATCAGCTCTTCCTCCACGGTTTCAGAGAGCCAAAGAGGCCAGGAAGAGTACAGCAGGGGTGTCCCTGAATAAAGAAGGCCGTGATAGGCCACTGCGTGAAGCTGTGAGTATGAAGCCTGGTTGGCAGCGGAGACCCCAAGAAGACTTTCGAGATGCCAGACCTGTGAGATATTTGCCAAGGAGAGCTGCATACGGGGAGTGGTACCAGCCTAAGAAAGAGATGTATGTTGCAAGCAAAGCTGGAAGAGCTGAGCCGTGTAAGCCCTTTGGAAGTCAAGTCCCAGAAGTCGCATGTGGAGCTACAGGACTTGGCGTTTGCCCTGCTGGTTTTCGGTCTTGTTTTGGTCCAGTATTTCCTCACTATGCCTCTATTCCTCCCTTTTGGAATGGGAATGTGTATTCGGTTCCACTGTACATTGGGAGTATGTAATTTGCCTTTTGATTTTACAGGAGCTTACAGTTAAGAGATTGGCCTGAGTCTCAGAAGAGACTTTGGACTGTGGACTTTTGAATGACATTGAAACTGGTAAAGACTATGGGGACTTTTAAGGTTGGACTAAATGCGTTTTGCATTTTATATGGTCAGGAGCCTATGGGGGCCAGGGAGTGGAATGTGGTGGTTTGAATGAGTGTCCCCCATAGGCTCTAGGTATTCAGACATTTGTCTCCAGTTGGTGGTGCTGTTTCTGGAGGTCTTAGAAGGTGTGGCCATGCTGGGGGAAGTGTGTCACTGGGGGCGGGCTTAGTGAGCTTAACAAGCCTCGTGCTCTACAGTTGCTCCTCTCTGCTTCCTGTGCTCTTTGCGATATGTGACCCTCTGTTTGCTGCTCTGGATCCGGCCACCACGCCTCCCGCCACAATGGACTAATTCCCTGGAACCGCCAATTGTAAGCTCAAATAAACTCTTCCTTTTATAAGTTCCTTGGTCTGGTGTTTTATCACAGCAACAGAAAACTGACTAATACAGTTATTGGTACCAGAGAGTGGGCTGTTGGCTGTGAAGAACCTGACCATGTGTATGTTTGGAGAAGTGTGGAAGACTTTGGAACTTTGGGCTGGAAAGGCTGTTGACTATTATAAGCAGAGCTTAAAGGGCCATTCTAGTGGAGGCCTGGAAGAAAGCATGGCTGCAAAAGATGTGGTCCCAGGGGAAAATAAAGACTTAGGCAGCAACCAGGATATTTTGATAAAGAGTCTGGCAGCAGTTTGCCCACAGCCCAGATGCTTGCCTGATGCTAAGTTGAAAAGCAGTGGACTGATGTCTTTGGCGGAGGATATTTCAAGACAGCCTAATGTAGAAATGGTGGCGTGGCTTTTAATGGTGAATATTATACAGATCTACAGTGAAAAAGAGCAGATGGAGCAGAAAGAAATGCAAAATGTACAGTTTGGCTCTGATAACTGCACTAGGAAGATTAAAGGTGGGGCCAAGGCATGTGAAGGAGAGGTTGGATCTGAAAACTGCACTAGGAAGATTAAAGGTGGGGCCAAGGCATGTGAAGGAGAGGTTGGATCTGAAAACTGCACTAGGAAGATTAAAGGTGGGGCCAAGGCTTGTGAAGGAGAGTTTCCTTTTGATAAGGAGTTTAAAGTGATTAAGGAAGGGCTTCGAGATTTACAAGTAAACAAAAGAATCAGTACCTTCAGGGCAAGACCACACCCAGCTAATCCTCCAGCAAGTCCAGGGCAGAGAAAAGTAGCAAATGTGGTTGAAATGGGCCAGGGTCTGGCCCGAACTTGCAGCCAGATTCGGCAATTTCATTCACGTGGTGCTGGCTTTAGAGACATGAAGTTTGCAAGAGTGAAGGGGTCATCAGCTCTTCCTCCACGGTTTCAGAGAGCCAAAGAGGCCAGGAAGAGTACAGCAGGGGTGTCCCTGAATAAAGAAGGCCGTGATAGGCCACTGCGTGAAGCTGTGAGTATGAAGCCTGGTTGGCAGCGGAGACCCCAAGAAGACTTTCGAGATGCCAGACCTGTGAGATATTTGCCAAGGAGAGCTGCATACGGGGAGTGGTACCAGCCTAAGAAAGAGATGTATGTTGCAAGCAAAGCTGGAAGAGCTGAGCCGTGTAAGCCCTTTGGAAGTCAAGTCCCAGAAGTCGCATGTGGAGCTACAGGACTTGGCGTTTGCCCTGCTGGTTTTCGGTCTTGTTTTGGTCCAGTATTTCCTCACTATGCCTCTATTCCTCCCTTTTGGAATGGGAATGTGTATTCGGTTCCACTGTACATTGGGAGTATGTAATTTGCCTTTTGATTTTACAGGAGCTTACAGTTAAGAGATTGGCCTGAGTCTCAGAAGAGACTTTGGACTGTGGACTTTTGAATGACATTGAAACTGGTAAAGACTATGGGGACTTTTAAGGTTGGACTAAATGCGTTTTGCATTTTATATGGTCAGGAGCCTATGGGGGCCAGGGAGTGGAATGTGGTGGTTTGAATGAGTGTCCCCCATAGGCTCTAGGTATTCAGACATTTGTCTCCAGTTGGTGGTGCTGTTTCTGGAGGTCTTAGAAGGTGTGGCCATGCTGGGGGAAGTGTGTCACTGGGGGCGGGCTTAGTGAGCTTAACAAGCCTCGTGCTCTACAGTTGCTCCTCTCTGCTTCCTGTGCTCTTTGCGATATGTGACCCTCTGTTTGCTGCTCTGGATCCGGCCACCACGCCTCCCGCCACAATGGACTAATTCCCTGGAACCGCCAATTGTAAGCTCAAATAAACTCTTCCTTTTATAAGTTCCTTGGTCTGGTGTTTTATCACAGCAACAGAAAACTGACTAATACAGTTATTGGTACCAGAGAGTGGGCTGTTGGCTGTGAAGAACCTGACCATGTGTATGTTTGGAGAAGTGTGGAAGACTTTGGAACTTTGGGCTGGAAAGGCTGTTGACTATTATAAGCAGAGCTTAAAGGGCCATTCTAGTGGAGGCCTGGAAGAAAGCATGGCTGCAAAAGATGTGGTCCCAGGGGAAAATAAAGACTTAGGCAGCAACCAGGATATTTTGATAAAGAGTCTGGCAGCAGTTTGCCCACAGCCCAGATGCTTGCCTGATGCTAAGTTGAAAAGCAGTGGACTGATGTCTTTGGCGGAGGATATTTCAAGACAGCCTAATGTAGAAATGGTGGCGTGGCTTTTAATGGTGAATATTATACAGATCTACAGTGAAAAAGAGCAGATGGAGCAGAAAGAAATGCAAAATGTACAGTTTGGCTCTGATAACTGCACTAGGAAGATTAAAGGTGGGGCCAAGGCATGTGAAGGAGAGGTTGGATCTGAAAACTGCACTAGGAAGATTAAAGGTGGGGCCAAGGCATGTGAAGGAGAGGTTGGATCTGAAAACTGCACTAGGAAGATTAAAGGTGGGGCCAAGGCTTGTGAAGGAGAGTTTCCTTTTGATAAGGAGTTTAAAGTGATTAAGGAAGGGCTTCGAGATTTACAAGTAAACAAAAGAATCAGTACCTTCAGGGCAAGACCACACCCAGCTAATCCTCCAGCAAGTCCAGGGCAGAGAAAAGTAGCAAATGTGGTTGAAATGGGCCAGGGTCTGGCCCGAACTTGCAGCCAGATTCGGCAATTTCATTCACGTGGTGCTGGCTTTAGAGACATGAAGTTTGCAAGAGTGAAGGGGTCATCAGCTCTTCCTCCACGGTTTCAGAGAGCCAAAGAGGCCAGGAAGAGTACAGCAGGGGTGTCCCTGAATAAAGAAGGCCGTGATAGGCCACTGCGTGAAGCTGTGAGTATGAAGCCTGGTTGGCAGCGGAGACCCCAAGAAGACTTTCGAGATGCCAGACCTGTGAGATATTTGCCAAGGAGAGCTGCATACGGGGAGTGGTACCAGCCTAAGAAAGAGATGTATGTTGCAAGCAAAGCTGGAAGAGCTGAGCCGTGTAAGCCCTTTGGAAGTCAAGTCCCAGAAGTCGCATGTGGAGCTACAGGACTTGGCGTTTGCCCTGCTGGTTTTCGGTCTTGTTTTGGTCCAGTATTTCCTCACTATGCCTCTATTCCTCCCTTTTGGAATGGGAATGTGTATTTGGTTCCACTGTATATTGGGAGTATGTAATTTGTCTTTTGATTTTACAGGAGCTTACAGTTAAGAGATTGGCCTGAATCTCAGAAGAGACTTGGACTGTAGACTTTTGAATGGCATTGAGACTGGTAAAGACTGTGGGGACTTTTAAGGTTGGACTAAATGCATTTTGCATTTTATATGGTCAGGAGCCTATGGGGGCCGGGGAGTGGAATGTGGTGTTTTGAATGAGTGTCCCCCATAGGCTCTAGGTATTCAGACATTTGTCTCCAGTTGGTGGCATTGTTTTTGGAGGTCTTAGAAGGTGTGGCCATGCTGGAGGAAGTGCGTTGTTGGAGTCAGGCTTAGTGCATTTTAACAAGCCTTGTGGTCTACAGTTGCTCTCTCTGCTTCCTGTGCTCTTTGCAAGATGTGACCCTCGGCTTCCTGCTCCAGATCCAGCTGCCATGCCTCCCGCCACAATGGACTCTAATTCCCTGGAACCGTCAATCATAAGCTCAAATAAACTCTTCCTTTTATAAGTTCCTTGGTCATGGGTGCTTTATCACAGCAACAGAAAAGTGACTAATACAATCATCCATCATGATCAAGTTGGATTCATATTCATACCAGAGATGCAGGGATAGTTCAACATATGTAAATCAATAAATATCATAAAACGCCTAAGTGGACCAAAAGACAAAATGCATATGATCATCTCAATTGATGCAGAAAAAGCCTTTGACAAGATCCAGCATCCCTTCATGTTTAAAGTCCTAGAGGGAACAGGACTGAAAGGAACATTCCTCAACATGATCAAAGCCATATATAGCAAACCCACTGCCAATATCATCCTAAATGGAGAAAAATTGGAACCATTTCCCTTAAAGGCAGGAACCCAGCAAGGCTGCCCCTTATTGCCACTCCTCTTCAACATAGTGCTTGAAATACTTGCTAGGGCAATAAGACAAGAGAAGAAAATTAAAGGAGTACTAATAAGAAAGGAAGAAGTTAAGCTATCCCTTTTTGCAGATGATATGATAGTTTACCTAAGGGATGCTAAAGACTCCACCAGAAAACTTCCAGAAATGATTAAGAGTTTTAGTAAAGTGTTGGGTTACAAAATTAACCTAGAAAAAATCAGTAGCCTTTCTTTACACCAACAATAAACAAGTGGAGAAGGAATATAAAAGTACCTTCCCATTCAAAGTAGCCTCAGAAAAAATAAGATACCTGGGAACAAACCTAACCAAAGATACCAAAGACCTCTACAATAAAAAATTTTAAACCCCTGAAGAAGGAGATTGAAAATGACATCAAAAAATGGAAAGACTTCCCATGCTCATGGATTGGGAAAATTAATATAGTAAAAATGTCCATTTTACCCAAATTGATATACAGATTCAATGAAATCCCTATGAGCTTCTTCACAGACTTGGAAAAAAAATCCTTAAATTCATATGGAAAAAGAAAAGACCCCGAATAATTAAAGCAACCCTGAGAGAAAAATGCAATACAGGGGGAGTTGCCCTACCAGACTTCAAACTATATTACAGGGCCAGAGTCATACAGATAGCCTGGTACTGGCTCAAAAACAGACCCGTTGACCAATGGAACAAAATTGAAGATCCAAACATGAACTCATACAATTTCAGCCACCTCATATTTGACAAAGGGGCAAAATACCCTCAATGGAGGAAGCATACCATCTTCATAAAATGGTGCAGACAAAACTGGATCATCATTTGTAGAAGAACAAAATTAAACCCGTACCTCTCACCCTGTATGAAAATAAATTCCAAGTGGATCAAAGATCTCAACGTGAAGCCTGAAACCCTGAAGGTGATAGAAGAAAAACTTGGCAACAACCTACAAAATATAGGTGTAGGAAAAGACTTTCTAAATCAGACAGCAGCTGCACAGGAAGTAAGGTAAACAGTCGCCAAATGGGACCTCATCAAACTCAAAAGCTTCTGTACAGTGAAAGAAACAATCAAGGAGGTGAAGAGAAACCCCACAGAGTGGGAGGAAATCTCTACCAGTGATACATCTGACAGAGCATTAACATCAAGAGTATATAAACTACTCAAAAAACAAAGAAGACAAATGACCTACTCAAAAGATGGGGTAAAGAGCTGAACAGAGACTTCACCAGTGAGGAATTAAAGATGGCTGAGAAACATCTTAAAAAGTGTTCAACATCATTAATAATTAAGGAAATGCACATTAAAACCACTCTTAGATATCATCTCACTCCAATATGGGTAGCTAAGATCAAGAAAACAAAAGACAACAGATGCTGGAGAGGTTATGGGGAAAGGGGAAAACTCATCCACTGCTGGTGGGAGTGTAAACTTGTTCAACCACTATGGAAAGCAGTGTGGAGAACCCTTAAAAGACTCGGAATGAGCGTACCACCTGACCCAGTCATACCACTCCTGGGTATATACCCCAAAGACTCATCCTACCACAAATATACATGCACATCCATGTTTATTGCGGCTCTCTTCACAATAGTGAAGAGCTGCAACCAACCCAAATGCCCCTCAACAGACAAGTGGATGACAAAAATGTGGTTCATCTACACAATTCAGCAGTAAAGAAAGATTGCATTATGAACTTTGCAAGTAAATGGATGGAGCTCAAAGCCATTATGCCAAGTGAGGTAACACAATCCCAGAAAGACAAATGGAGAATGGTTTCCCTCATTTGTGGATGCTAACACCAAATCCCCCAGATGAAAGGCAAGCTGAATAACATTATTATTATATTTCTGTTTATCTGAAAGCAACTATGTTGTTATAATATGAATCTCTCAATGGGCTCTAGAATCCACCCACCTATTATTTTCAGACTCTGTAATTACTGTATATAGGTGGAGAGTATATATCCATATTTGAGAGTAATATAAAATTAATGGAGGAAAATGTGAATTCCTAAGCATAAAAAAAAGCCTGAGTGAAAGATGTGGGATAGTTATGGCAGAATGCATCATCTGGGGTGGGGTGGGGTGGAGTAGGGGGAAGGGAAAGGGGAATATGCCTGAACTGAATTGAAAAATGATGTCTTAAATACACAAAACATCAATAATAAAAAAGTAACAGAAACTAACAAATATATTTTATAAGGCTATTTAATTGCAAGTGAGTCATTCTTGGAAGCTAAATTATACAGGAAAATGTACAAGAAGAACAAAGGGGAAACAGGAATGGTAACACTGTTATATGTAGAATTTTATGCCTTCTACAGCATGTTCTGTCTTACTAATTTATTGTAAAGGTAAGGTTAGCTTTTCAAAACCACCTTTGAGTAATATTACAGATGCAATCTATTTGAAATAAAAACAGCAAAAATATAAAAAGATAGGAAAGTTAGCCTCTCCTTTCTTAATCAAATAAAGACAAGACATATGACAAATATTCATGTGCTGGATAGCTTTAGAGTCAACTTGACACACCTGGGTTGAGGGAGCCTCAACTGGGGAATTGGCTCCATTGGATTGGCCTGTGGCCATATCTGTGGAGTATTGTCTTGATGGTCGAGCAGTGTGGGAGGGCCCAGCCCACAATGAGTGGTGCCACCATGGGCAGGTTGTTGTGTACAGTATAAGAAGGCAGGCTGGGCATGAGCCAGGGGAGCAAGACAGTAAGCAGCATTCCTCCATGGCCTGTGCTTCAGCTCCTGCCTCCAGGTTCCTGCTCTGAGTTCCTGCCTTGGGCTCCCTGAGTGATAAACCCAGGAGATGTGAGCTGAATAAACCCTTTCCTCCCCAAGTTAGTGTCGGTCAGAGTGTTTTGTCACAGCAATGGAAGAGAAGCTAGAACAATTCATTTCAGATTAAAGTAGGTAATATTGTAAACTAGGTTTGAAAATATTAACATTTCATTCTTAAAGATAAAGTCACAAGTATAGTTTCCTTGTTTTGCTGTGGAAGCAACATCTTTGTTGATCCTATTTTTAAAAATGGTTTCACTTCTTTACCTGTTTTCCCACCATACTCCTAAATCACCAAAATATAATTTGGGAACTATTTTCTCTATTTACTACAAGCCTTAGTCATTCTCTCTTTAATTTTTTAAACACATTTACAGAGCCCCTAACATATGCTAGGTACTGTGTTGAAAGCTGAATTTATATGTAAAGACTGTGGAATCCAGATAAATGCTCACTTGAAGAAAATCACTGACTATGTGACCATATTAACATAGCTCAATATATTTGATCCTGGAAACAATACGTTCACTGACTTTCATTTTCGAAACTGCCCCCTTCAGTGTGGTATAAATGAGATGTTTAGAGTGTTGGTCATAACTTTTTTCATTTACAGCTATTCCTGTAATGTTTATGTTGTTTATACCTATAATTGATTGCTTCCACATATTTTACCTATCCTCTCCCCCAATAATAGAAATGTAGAAGAATTCTTGTCACAGATGAAACTTCAGAGTATATCCAAGTACATGTTAGTTTTGTGGAGAATTTCTTTTCTATATGCCCAAAAGATGGACCATAAGATGAGCAAATAGCCAATTTATTAACTGTTGCTGCTCAGTTGCTTTTCACAGTGGTTACCTCACAGTTTCACTATCAGTTCTAATTTGTAAAGTGAACTCCCCAACCTTTGGCATTATCTAGCTTTCTTATTTTCACCAAACCATTCCCCTAATGTGGTGTATTAGATAAAGCCTGAATTTTTTTTTGTTTCTGTTGATTAGATATTCTTATCATTGGCTCTTTTCTTTTTAAAGTTGCTACTTTTTTCTTTGCCATTCTAGGATTCAGACCCAGGACCTTGTTCATGCTAGGCAAGCTTTCTACTGCTGAGTTACATGCCCAGCCTATGAAGTTGCTACCTTTTTTAAAAAAATGGGTTTGTAGTTTACTTTGTCCCTAATGTCCTTGGTTCAATGCAGAAATTATTAATTTTGGGGGCTGGAGAAATAGCCTAGCAGTTAAGAGCACCACTGCTCTTGCAGAGGACCCGGGTTTGATCCCCAGCACCCACATGGCAGCTAAGAACCGTCTGTAACTCCAGTTCCAGGAGAACTCCAGTTCCAGGGGAATCTGAGACCCTCTTCTGACCTCTGCAGTGTTGCACGACACAGGTGCACAAACCTACATGCAGACAGTACATTCATACACATACAAAAATAAAATTAAAAAAAAGAAATTATTAATTTTTTTGAGTAGTCATTTCTTGCCTTGTGCTTCTGTGTGTTGTTTTGTTTCATCTTTAGAAGTCTTGCTGGCCTCAAGTCACAGAAAGACTATCCTGTGTTGCTTTTCATTATATAATTTTACCATTCCCATTTGGGTCTTTATCTCTTTAGTATTATATAATATATAGTTGTATTTTTCTTTATATACAAACTGTTTTAGCCAGGCATGATGGTGCATGCCTGTAATCCCAGCACTTGGGAGGCAGAGGCAGGCAGATCTCTGTGAGTTCAAGGCCCGCCTGGTCTTCATAGTGAGTTCCAGGACACCTGGGGCTACAGAGAGACCCTGTCTCAAGACAAAAAAAAAAAAAGAAACTTGTAGCAATAAATACACAAAATGCATCCATTCTCACTTGATTTATGTGCCAACCTTACTTTATATTCCCAAATTTTATTGGATGTTTGATCATTTTTTGAGCATTTTTTACACATTTCCATCCTATTTTAATTTGTTTTGTTTTTTATAATAGGTCTTAACATTTTGAAGTGCAAGTATTACATTTTCCCTTCTATATAGAATAAGTTGGTATTTTCATAATATTCCTTTATTCTATTCAGAAGCATGGAATATCTGACCTATGTCTTTTTAGATCTTCTATATCACTCATAGCTCCTCTGTCTTTTATAGTTACGGTTTAAGTGTTTTGTTTTTCTTATTATGATATTACTTCCCTAACACCTAACCATTTATTTAGAACATTGACAATTTTCAGTAGAACATCAAACGATAATTTATCATGATTTGGGTCAATCTTACCGAAATTCACTTTTGGAGAGATTATATCTAATCTTATTTGCTTGAAGTTTTAGGTAAATAAACTTTATTAGGTAGAGAAAGATACTTTCTTATTTGGTAAGATTTTTTTTTAAGCATTAGTAAGTATTGATCAAAAACTAAGGATAGAAACTGGAAAGGTGGGTCAGCCATTAAGAGCACTGACTGTTCTTGCAGAGGACCCAGGTTTGGTTCCCAGCACCCTTTTGGAAACTAAAAAATGTCTAAAGTTGTAGTTCCAAGGGTTTCAACACTTTCCAACCTCCATGGGCATTGCACTTATAGGCATGGAGGCAGTGCTCTCATGCACATAAAATAAAGATCTTAAAATATTTATTTATTTTAATTAATTAATTAATTTTTTTTGTCTTTTCGAGACAGGGTCTCCCTGTAGTCCCAGCTGTCCTGGAACTCACTCTGTAGACCAGGCTGGCCTTGAACTCACAAAGATCCGCCTGCCTCTGCCTCCCAAGTGCTAGGATTAAAGGCGTGCGCCATCACGCCTGGCTATTAATTAATTTTTTATGTGTATGAGTGTACTGTCTGCATGTAGGTTGGTGCACCTGTGTCGTACAATGCCTCAGAAGTCAGAAGAGGGTGTCAGATTCCCCTGGAACTGGAATTAAAGATGGTTCTTAGCTGCCATGTGGATGCTGGGAATCAAGCCCAGGTCCTCTGCAAGAGCAGTCGGTGCTCTTAACTGCTGAGCCATCTCTCCAGCCCCCAAATATTTTTTTGGACATTTGGAGACAGGGTCTCCCTGTAGCCCCCAGCTGTCCTGGAACTCACTCTATAGACCAGGCTGGCCTTGAACTCACAAAGATCTGCCTGCTTCTGCCTCCCCAGTGCTAGGATTAAAGACGTGCGCCATCATGCCCGGCTCCCCCCCCCAAAAAAAAAATTTTTTTAACCCAGGGTTAAGCATTCAGTTGATAAATTGGAGTTTCTCTTGTTTCATTTTGGACACTTCATAAATTTTCTGAAAATGGGGGAGTCTTACTTTGTGGAATAAACTCTACTGGAATATAACCTTTTTGTCTTCTGTTAAGTAGTGTTTAGAGGTTTGCAAGTAAAATGAGCTTAACTACCTCCTGGCAATGGGCAAAAATAGAAAAAAAAACAATGAGCTTAACTTTATTTTGTCTTTCAATGTACATTTAATGTATTTTCCTCCTGGAAGAAACTAGTCAGTATTTATGGTCTTCCTTCCATGAAACAGTTTACATAAACTCGTTGTGTGACTACTACCTCTGAGATTACTGTAAGAGTCCTAATAGCTAACAGCTCTACTACCAAGACAGGCCCCCTAAAACTAATCCCAATAAACATTTCTAAAGGTAAAAGTATAAAAACTATCTATTTAAAGTTTGGGGCTTTGAGAGTCACTGCTGCCAAAAATAAATAAATAAATAAATAAACAAACAAATAAACAAATAAATAAATAATAAAGTTTGGGGCATAGGAGATGTGTTTTTGCAGAAGTAGTTTTTCAGGGGTAAGAATGGCATACAAGCAGGTACAACAAAGGAATAAAGTGGACAGACTCTTTCCCAGTTTCATGATTATGAGAGTCTTTCAAAAGGAATATTGTGATCTCCCAAGAGCAGCTCAGGAAAGCACAGGTAGGTGGACAGCAGCTGAGTGCTTCAGCAATTTTAGCTGATTGTTGATTGATTTCATCTAGTTAATCCATTAATCCAGTTGTCTTTGGCTTGGTTGGTTTTTGTGGCTGTGGGGCAGAGTTATCCTCTCAGCAGGTATTAAAGGTGGGGTTGTGTGAGTCTATCTGAGATCTCCATAGAGCAGCTCAGGAAAGTGCAGGTGCCAGGGCGCCCACAGTCGTCGTCTTCCTCGTCGTCGTGTTACCCCCCTCACCCCCACCAACTGAGATTATGAAGGCATCTGAAGGAGACAAGCAAAGCAAGCCTTCAACACAGTTAAGAGGCATTTAGGACCTACATTGGAATACAGGCAAGGAGAAGCTCATATGCCAGGAACACGAAGAAGAGACAACACAGGAAAGGGGCAGGATAATCCTGCATCAAGCTCTACCAACCCTATGGAAGATTCCTACAGTGGGATCGACATGGGGATACCCCAGGACACAGATATCAGAAACACAATTGGGAACATATTTAAAGAACTACAACATTATAAAGAGCAAATCAAAGAACTGAGAAAAGAGAATGAAGAACTCAAGAAGGACCTAGAGAGACAGAATGACAAACTCCAGAAGGAAGTGGAAACACTGAAAAGATCCCATGCTGAAAAAGATAAGGAAACCAACCATCGAAGCAAAGAGCTAAAGGAAGAGATTGAGAAGCTCCAAAAGGAAGTAGAAATACTAAAGAAATCAGAAGAGGAAATGAAAAAGGAAATCAAACACTCATCCAATCAAGAGGAAAAGAACAGAAAAAGCCTCAGAAGCAGAATGGAGGAAGCAGAACAAAGAATATCAGACCTAGGCTAACAAACAAACCAAATCCCCAAATCCCCCAGATGAAAGGCAAAGCTGAATGACATTATATTTATAGTGCTGTTTATCCGAAAGCAACTATGTTTTTATAATATGAATCTCTCAAAAGGCTCCAGAATCCACCCACCAATATTTTCAGACCTCTGTAATTACTGTATCTAGGTGGAGAGTACTCTCTCCCATCTTTGAGAGTACTATAAAATTAAGGGAGGAAAATGTGAATTCCTAAGACATCCACCCCAGGCCTGCAGTGACAGATGTGGGCTCGGTATGGCAGCACAATGCACATCGGGGGTGGGGTGGTGGAGTCGGGGGAAGGAACGGGGAATATGCCTGCCACTGCATTGCACAATGATGTCTTAAATACACAAAACATCAAGAATAAAAAAGTAACCAAACTACACAAAGATATTTTATAAGGCTATTTAATTGCAAGTGAGTCATTCTTGGAAGCTAAATTATACAGGAAATGTACAAGAAGACCAAAGGGGAAACAGGAAAGGGTTAAACACTGTTTGATGTAGAATTTAGCCTCTACAGCATGTGCTGTCTTAACTAATTTATGTAAAGGTAGGTTAAGCGTTTCAAAACACCTTGAGTAAATATAACAATGCAATCTATTTGAATAAAACAGCAAAATATAAAAAGAGAGGACAGTAGCTCTCCTTTTTAAATCAAATAAAGATCAAGACGATGACAAATATTCATGTGCTGGATAGCTTTAGGTCAACTTGACACACCTGGGTTGAGGGAGCCTCATGGGGAATGGCTCCATTGGATGGCCTGTGGCCATTCTGTGGAGTATTGTCTTGATTGGTCGAGCATGTGGGAGGGCCCAGCCCACATAGGTGGTGCCACCTATGGGCAGGTTGTTGTGTACTATAAGAGGGCAGGCTGGGGCTGGGCCAGGGGAGCAGGCCAGTAGCAGCATTCTCAGGGCCTGTGCTCAGCTCCTGCCTCCATGGTTCCTGCCTCTGAGTTCCTGCCTTGGGCTCCCTAGTGATGGAATTGTGACCGGGAGACGTGAACTGAATTAAACCCTTTCCCCCAAGTTGGTGTCGGTCAGAGTGTTTGTCAAAGCAATGGAAGAGAACTAGAACAATTCATTTCAGATTAAAGTAGGTAATATTGTAAACTAGGTTTGAAAATATTAACATATTGCATGCTTAAGGATAAAGTCACAAGTATAAGTTTCCTTATAATTTGGCTGTGGAACAACAACTTTGTTGATCTATTTTTAAAAATGGTTTCACTTCTTTACCTGTTTTCCCACCATACTCCTAAATCACCAAAATATAATTTGGGAACTATTTTCTCTATTTACTACAAGCCTTAGTCATTCTCTCTTTAATTTTTTAAAAAACACATGTACAGAGCCCCTAACATATGCTAGGTACTGTGTTGAAAGCTGAATTTATATGTAAAGACTGTGGAATCCAGATAAATGCTCACTTGAAGAAAATCACTGACTATGTGACCATATTAACATAGCTCAATATATTTGATCCTGGAAACAATACGTTCACTGACTTTCATTTTCGAAACTGCCCCCTTCAGTGTGGTATAAATGAGATGTTTAGAGTGTTGGTCATAACTTTTTTCATTTACAGCTATTCCTGTAATGTTTATGTTGTTTATACCTATAATTGATTGCTTCCACATATTTTACCTATCCTCTCCCCCAATAATAGAAATGTAGAAGAATTCTTGTCACAGATGAAACTTCAGAGTATATCCAAGTACATGTTAGTTTTGTGGAGAATTTCTTTTCTAATATGCCAAAAGAGAGGACCATAAGATGAACAATAGCCAATTTATTAACTGTTGCTGCTCAGTTGCTTTTCACAGTGGTTACCTCACAGTTTCACTATCAGTTCTAATTTGTAAAGTGAACTCCCCAACCTTTGGCATTATCTAGCTTTCTTATTTTCACCAAACCATTCCCCTAATGTGGTGTATTAGATAAAGCCTGAATTTTTTTTTTGTTCTGTATTGATTAGATATTCTTATCATTGGCTCTTTTCTTTTTAAAGATTGCTACCTTTTTTACTTTGCCATTCTAAGGATGCAGACCCAGGACACATTTGTTCATGCTAGCAAGCTTTCTACTGCTGAGTTACATGCTCAGCCTATGAAGTTGCTACCTTTTTTTAAAAAATGGGTTTGTAGTTACTTTGGTCCTAATATGCTCCTTGGTTCAATGCAGAAATTATTAATTTTGGGGGCTGTAGAAATAGCCTAGCAGTTAAGAGCAAACCACTGGCTGTGCAGAGGACCCCGGGTTTTGATCCCCAGCACCCACATGGGCAGCTAAGAACCGGCTGTAACGCCAGTTTTCCAGGAGAACTCCAGTTTCCAGGGGAAGCTGAGAACCCTCTTCTCTGACCTCTGCAGTGTTGCACGAAACAGTGCACAAACATACATGCAGACAGACAAAATTCATACCATAAAAAAATAAAATTAAAAAAAAGAAAGGTTTTTTTTTTTTTTTTTTTTTTTTTTTTTTTTTTTTTTTGTGTGTGTTGTTTTGTTTCATCTTTAGAAGTCTTGCTGGCCTCAAGTCACAGAAAGACTATCCTGTGTTGCTTTTCATTATATAATTTTACCATTCCCATTTGGGTCTTTATCTCTTTAGTATTATATAATATATAGTTGTAGTGTTCTATTATATACAAACTGATTATTTAAGCCAGGCATGATGGTGCTCGCCGATAATCCCAAGCACTTGGGAGGCGAGGCCAATGCATATCTCTGTGAGTTCAAGGCCCGCCTGGGTCTTCATAGTGAGTTCCCCAGGAACACCTGGGGCTACAGAGACACTGTCTCAAGACAAAAAAAAAAAAAAAGAAACTTGGTACAAGCATAAATACACAAAATGCATCCATTCTCACTTGATTTATGTGCCAACCTTACTTTATATTCCCAAATTTTATTGGATGTTTGATCATTTTTTGAGCATTTTTTACACATTTCCATCCTATTTTAATTTGTGTTTGTTTTTAATAATAGGTCCTTAACATTTTGCAGCACGGTATTACATTTCCCTTCCCCCTTCTCTCAACCGCATCCGTGGTGGGATTTTCATAATATTCCTTGATTCTATTCAGACAGCATGGAATCTCTGACCTATTCTTTTTCGCTCTTCTAATCCCTCCTCGCTCCTCATGTCTTTTTAGTTTCGGTTTCCGTGTTGTGTATTTTTCTGCTTATGAGGGTCTTACTGTCCCTAACACCTCCCCATTTATTTAGAACATTGACAATTTTCAGTAGAACATCAAACGATAATTTATCACCATGTTTATTTCAGCTCTCTTCACAATAGCAAGGAGCTGGAACCAACCCAAATGCCCCTCAACTGATGAGTGGATAGAGAAAATGTGGTACATCTACACAATGGAGTTCTATGCAGCAGTAAAGAAAGACGACATCATGAGCTTTGCAGGAAAATGGCTGGAGCTAGAGGACATCATGCTGAGTGAAGTAACACAGTCCCAGAAAAACAAACGACAAATGGTATCCCTCATCTGTGGATGCTAGTGCCAATTACCTAGTTGTAAGTATTTCTTGTGTATGGCCCCCTGAGCTTTTGTCCAAAGCAGTTGTGAGTGATGCATATTGGAAACAACAACAACAACAACAACAGAAAGGACTGAATCGAAGAACTTACTGAAACAGTGAACTTCTGCTCAAAACAGTCTACTTCCTCATGGAGAATATTGAAAAAGACTGAGAAAGAGATGAAAAGCATATTTGGCAGAATGCATGAGCTCTGGTGGGGTGGGTGAATGGGGGCGGGACACAGGTCTAGATTTGTTAAAAAATTAATTTATGTGAAAAAAAAATGAAAACAAAGGAAAATTGTTTGAAGTGTGTAAGATAGAATCTCTAGGTTTCTTAGTTAAGCATACATATTCTTGCAAGCCCTAAAGTTGGGTAAGCAGTAATGTTGTCTAGCACTTTCAGATCTTGACATCAGATCTCTGGTCTTGTTCACAGGTTGAGGCTACCTTTCCAGGTAGCAGCCCAATTACTGAGCCAGCAGTTTCCAATAGTACTGCATCACCTGTGGAAAACAGGATCTTTTAAAGCCCAAGATCATTGACAACTACTGGATCATAACCACTTCACAAAATTAGCTCCACTGGCAGACAAGGCAACTACTGAGGTTCTTTGTACTGCCTAGTAAATACACTATCAACTGCAAACCAAACCAATTGCACAAAATATTTCTTCATAGTATCAGTGAAGACTGCACTAAGAGAATCAGCTTCCCTATATGAGGACTCTCCTCTTTGAGTAGCCAGGTTTGAAGGGAATTCTCTGCTCTGTGCCACTGGTAAGTGATTTAACACTTGCATATATTGACCTTTGTCCTAGGAACTAAGATAACTTCTTTGTAAGTGGAGAATATACAACATAATCTTGAAGAACCACAAGGTATGGGCCTGAAGCATTCATGTAATCGACCAAAAGACAAATTAGTCATTATGAAGAGGTTTTTTTTCAGTTTTATTTCTATTTCCCAGTATCATAAGTTCTCTGTTCTGCCTTAAATTCTTACCTTTTCCTGGCTCCCTGTTGTTTTATTTTAATGAGCCCCAGAATTCCCTCTCCTGATGGATTAACCTAATCAGAAAGCAAAGAAGGAGGATGGGGGGGAGGGGAGAGAGGAGGAGGAGGAGGAGGAGGAGGAGGAGGAGGAGGAAACATTTTCTGTATGAGAGCTTTAGTTTGAGTGATGAATGGGACACCTCTGAAGAAGAGTATCCTGTGGTACTCTTCTTGAGAGTACTTTGAGAGTCTTGCCTGGCAGGTTAAGAGCATTTCACAATACTCTATAACTTGGATCCCAATTCCTGGTTATATCATGCTAAACTCTTAAACCCAAGCAACCCAATCCATATAGTTCAAGAGATAGGTCTAAGACTCTCCTGTTGTTCCCACTGTATCCCCGATGTGAAACCAATTCCTGAATGGCCCTCTCTGGCCACTTGTGGGGTCTCACCTTTTCAAAAACCCATTATAAGTCACAATCAACTCTCTAGAGATTATGCTACTCTAAATGGAGCACTACAGTTTCCCACTAAACAGTTAAGCGGAACTTTGAGTAGAACTACTCCCATACCTGAACTTGTAGACTATATCCATAGTAGTACCTCTGTTTCTGAATGTAGCTTTATCTGGTTGATGGAGACAGTTCAGGCAACAACATGCAGAGACCCCTGTAACAACTTCTACAGTGATTTGCAGAGAGCAATTAATAAGCCCCTAAATAATTTAACATAAAATTCAATCATTGCCCTGATATTCCTGGTGTTGCTTGTTAAGAAAAGGCCGCAAAATTACTCACAGCCTGTAGCTGGCAGCTAATGCCTTCTCAACTGACAATTCCATGCCCTGACAAGCTAAAACACTGCCTAGTACAGAACTACCTACTGGAGGATCCTATTATCCATTCATAGAAAATATTCATTTTGAGAAAATCCTCTGTGGATAAAATGAGAACTTAATGAGTGAAAAAATGACCATATTTTTAAAAATTAAGTTGAATAAGATTACTGACTTAGTATATACCAACCTTAGTTCACTCTGCCTACCTAAATTGACTTTAACTAGATAGCTGACTGTTAATGGAAGGGAAAAATTGGGCCATCACCCATTTTGTTACTAAGCCAGCTTTTGAAAATGTAGGACTCAGCTATCAGAAAACAAGAAGTGGATAATCCCAATACAATCTTCCTGAACTTGGTCTTTGACATTTATTTCTGGTGTAGTACTGAAGTAATCATGCAAAGAACAGATGTCTTACATATGATACCATTTTAGGGTTCTTGTTTCCTATGGGGAATGTATTTTCAAGCCTAACCTAACCTACTTCAGGCCTAATAAATGTACTGTAATTATTTCGTGAAAACTCTATATCATAGGCTCCCACCAGCCTGTCTCTGGTTAAATTGACCTGACCTATAAGATCACTCCTGTTTTTAAATAGACTAATATTTTATAAGGATATGTTTCCAAAGTCTTCATATAAAACTTTTCCAGAGCAAATATAAAATATATTCCTAATAATAAAAAGGACTAACTTTTCATTAGAACTAATGTTTTAAGTATTAATTGCTAAGTAGTTAAAATTGTATAAGATTTCCTGGAGAAGATTTCTTTTTCAAAGCCAATTCTTTTTTTTATATAAATTCTTTTATTTATTTATTTTTTTAATTTTTTTTTATTTCTGTATGTGTATGAATGTACTGTCTGCATGCAGTTTTGTGCACCCGTGTCATGCAATGCCGCGGAGGTCAGAAGAGGGTGTCGGATTCCCCTGGAACTGGAGTTCTCCTGGAATTGGAGTTTTGGACAGTTCTCTGCCACCATGTGGGTGCTGGGGATCGAACCCGGGTCCTCTGTAAGAGCTGTCGGCACTCTTAACCGCTAGGCCATCTCTCCAACCCCTCAAAGCCAATGTTTATTGAAGTTTTGTGCATTTCATACAACATTTCTCAATCAAATCCAGACCCATCCCCCTTCCTTGTCCCCATCCCACCAGAGCTCATTCATCATGCATTCTGCCATACATATCTTTCATCTTTTTTTCCCACCCCCGGTGTGTTTTTCCAGTCCCTTTGTTGTTTTTTAATTTTTGATGCAGAAGTTTAACGTGTTAGAGGGCAGAAGTTTACTGATTCAGTCAGTTCTTTGACCCAGTCTTTTTCATTGTTGCTGTTCCTTCCAATTTGTATCATTCCAAAATACACATATATACATGCCACACATATATCAAGATTATGAAGTCAAAGGTTTTAGCAACCTCAGCTTATGATTTCTTTTTTTTTTTTTTCCTGCCCTTGTGCTCCACACTGGGGTCTTTCCTTCCCATGGTCACCCAAATGAAGGCCAGTAAGCACTGTGTCCCGTCTTGATCTTCCTTTATCTGGCCTCCATGATACAGCCTGGTAGTCCACAATTGCCATGGCATCTAACTCTGAGAGGCTGAAACCCAGTAACCTGTTCATCCACAAGCTGGTGTCTCATACTCCCCATCTGGCACTGAAGGTTTTGGTGGATTCTTTGAGAGACATGGTCTTCAGTCCATATTGGAATGTTGAAAAGCTGTGTCTCATGTCTTGAAGGGATGGCAAAAGCAGTGGGCAGCCACAGGGAGTGGACTTGTGCAGTAAGAAATGAAGACAGGTAGCTGGGCATGGTGGTGCACGCCTTTAATCCTAGCACTTGGAAGGCAAAGGCAGGTGAATCTCTTGAGTTCAAGGCCAGCCTGATCTGCAGAGTGAGTTCCAGGCCAGCTGGGGCTACAGGGAGACCCTGTCTTCAAAAAAAAAAAAAAAAAAAAAAAAGAAAAAATTTCCTACATAACTGAATACAGCTAATAGCTATACTGTCTATACAGAACACCTGTGTCTTGGCATCTTTAGAAAAGAAACACACTTGAAATAAATGTCTCACTTTGTCAAGGCCTAGATTTGAACACTTTTGATAAATTTTAATCCCAAATTGCACAAAATGATGGTAATGGCTTGACTTTTACTTTTCTTGTATGTGTGCCAGAGGCTTAGGTATGGGAATAAATTTACATTCTCCTGATGTGGGCTTCTGATTAAAAGTAGTCACAGAAAAATTATACCATATTTATAGAATATATGATTTAGAGAATATAGTTCTTAAGTATGATAAATGGGATTTCTTAACCAGCTGACATAAGAGTCCATAGTGTTTTTTTTTCTTTCTCAATACTAATACTCTTGAAGGAATCCAAATACCTTGAATGTAGAAGACAGCAATTTCTTTTTGAATATTTTATTTATTTTATGTGTATGAGTGTATTGCATGTATGTAAGTGCACCTTTGTTGTGCAAATGCCTATGGAGATCAAAAGAGGGTGTCAGATTCCCTGGAACTGGAGATACTGAGGGTTGTTAGCTGTATGTGGGTGCTGGAAACCAAACCTGAATCCTCTGAAAGAGCAGCCAATGTTATTAACCACTGAACCATCTCTCCATTCCCAAGACTATAATGTCTTAATCTCACCTGTTTCCTGAGAAAAGGAAAATATCATACCTTAAAGAAAGATGGGTCATAGGTCCTATCCAGAGGATTTCCCTGTTGTGACTCATATCATGCCTCTACACCTAGAAACCTTGCCATACAATGAAAATAGTATTTCAGTGTTATAGAAGGGTATTAAAGTAATGAAGACCTTAGAAGTCACTTGTGTTATATACCGATACACAAAATGCCCTGCATGTCAAATAAAACGGCCATTCTTCTTTGGGCACTATGTTACAGAATGCACTGTCTTAACTCAGAAATTTAGTCAAAAAAGAAAAAGAAAAGAAAGAAATTTATTCATTGCCCAGTAATATAAAGGAGTGCATGTTTTAGTACAGACACTAGTAATGCACACTTATTTGGGATACAACACAGAAGAAATTAGTTTTCAATGTGTGAACCAATATACATTACTATAAGTCATATCTCTTTTCTTGGGTCATGTTAAACCCATATCCATATACTGGTTCTTTTTTTTAAATATTTATTTATTTATTCATTTATTTATGTGTATGAATGTACTGTCTGCGTGTAGGTTTGTGCGCCCGTGTCGTGCAATGCCGTGGAGTTCAGAAGAGGGTCTCGGATTCCCCTGGAACTGGAGTTCTCCTGGAATTGGAGTTACAGACGGTTCTCAGCCGCCATGTGGGTGCTGGGGATCGAACCCGGGTCCTCTGCAAGAGCAGTCGGTGCTCTTAACCGCCAGGCCATCTCTCCAGCCCCCATATACTGGTTCTTTAAGTATTTGAAAGTGGGCTATGATGGAGAATCTTTAAAAGAAAAAGAAAAAAGTAGATCAACCATCCAAATATGGTGAAGATTCATGTGGAGGCACACCCCAACAAGTAAATGCCACAGGTAGTAGTATTCAAGTAAAAATAAAAGTTTAAAAATAAAAATATGTGATAACTTCAGAAGGCAGTTACACACGAACATCAAAGTTAGAAGTGTATTGCATAGATGACTACAATGTGTAGAAAATCCCAGAAAGTAGATAAGGATCTTGGACCTCAAGAAAGAGACTTTATCCAAGATGCTGGCATGTCAGTCCACCAACTGAATGTAAGGAAATGGAGCTACACTAGGAATTTCATGTGTGTTAATTGGCTGTTGCCAGAAGAAAAATTATAGAATAGAAAATTTTAATTTCCCTTTTTGTATCTTGCCAGAAATAACTACTTTTTAAATTTTTTATTTTATTTATTTATTTTTTATTTATTTATTATGTGTATGAATGTACTGTCTGCATGTAGGTTTGTGCACCCGTGTTGTACAATGCTGCAGAGGTCAGAAAAGGGTGTCAGATTCCCCTGGAACTGGAGTTCTCCTGGAATTGGAGTTACAGAGGTTTCTCAGCCGCCATGTGGGTGCTGGAGATCGAAGCCAAGTCCTCTGCAAGAGCAGTTGGCACTCTTAACTGCTAGGCCATCTCTCCAGCCCCAGAAATGACTACTTTTTTTTTTTTTTTTTTTTTTTTTTGTCCTGGTGCAGACAGGGTCTCCCTGTAGCCCCAGCTGTCTGGAACTCACTATGTAGACCAGGCTGGCCTTGAACTCACAAATATCTGCCTGCCTCTGCCTCCCAAGTGCTAGGATTAAAGGTTTGCACCCCCCACACCCGGCTATGACTACTTTTATATAAAGATTTATTACTTCTGTTTTTCCTCTAACCTCATGTGAAAGTGATGTCTTATTGCTAAGCTTCTTTCATCAGCATACCTGTTCATTATTGCTGTAAGCATTGTGGGATGGATTGTTTCTTCTTTGAAAACTACTGACAAACTGTGTACTTAGGGGAGGAGCCGGGGGCAACACCAACCCACACAGTGCCCTGACATGCACACACCACACCGATGGTCCCAGGAAGGGCAGAGATTTTGGAATTCTGGGACTTTGGGGGACAGAAAGTATATAAAAAGGGTCCATGTGAGGCAGGCTCTCTCTTGCCATTTTGACCAGCCTGAGGAGACAAGGGCATGAGGTTCGCTGAGAACTCCAGGCCGGGACCCAGGGTTATCGAACCAGGGACCGGTCCCCGCCCGCGTATGTGGCTTAAGTGAGTGCAGGTTTCTTAGCCATTATTTTGTAAGCAAGCCCATTAAAAGTTCTAGTTTAACTGAGATTGGAAATCTCTACTTGCATTGCTAATTAATTACTGGGAAACCTGAAAATGGCAGGGGCGGGTGCAGGTGCAGGTTGCTGTGCACATGGTTGCTGGGTTGTGTGGGCTTCCCACTCTGAGAGGAAAATTCCTCGCGCAAAGCTATTAATAACCAAATCCATTATCTTTTTGTTTTCCCATTTGAGTTCTTACCAAGTTTTGGTTTATACAATTAATGTGCATAATTAGGTTAGATATATGCAGACTCGAACCGCAGATAAAGGACAGACACCAGCTTAAGGTCACTCCTAGACATATTTACTTCTGGAATAGTCAGGGCTGAACAGCCTGTTAACACATAGCAGCCAACAGCAGGGATGGCATCTGAGGTGGGCCCCTTTAAGTAGCTTGGGTGGGACCTCAATAAAGAGGAAAGTGTTTACTAAGAGCTTCTCCAGGAAGTGAACATTCTACATGTCCCATGGAATGCTGACAGAGCCAGACCTACACCAAATCTTCATTTTTTTGTTTGTTGCTTTTTTCTAGCTAGATAGAGACCATCACAAGTTTTGAGGAATATGAAACTGCAGGGTGGATAGAGCTAATCCCTCAGTCATTTAGATAGGAAAGCAGGTCCCTCAAATCAGGAACTTGAATTTTATTATGTGCAAAAAATAAACTACCATATTAAACCACTAAAGCATAGGGTTTAGTTTAGCAATTAGAATTACCTTCATTTAATATACTTGCTTTGTTAATTTGTAGATGTTGCTTATCTCATAAATTTGATGTTTATCTAAAAGCAGAACCAGTTGTTAGATCCATAACGGCACAAACCCCAGATAAAAGATAGGCACATGAGGCTTATCACTCCTGTGCTGGATCGTTTAGTGTCAACTTGACACACCTGGGTTGAGGAGCCTCAGTTGGGGAATTGGCTCCATTGGAGGCCTGTGGCCATGTCTGTGGAGTATTGTCTTGATTGTCAGGCAATGTGGGAGGGCCCAGCCCACTAAGANATATAAGGTGATTATGGGAATCTAGATGTTTAATTTTTAAAAAATTTTATTTTTTTTGTCTTTTCAACACAGGGTGTCCCTATAGCCCCAGCTGTCCTGGAACTCACATTGTAGACCAGGCTGGCCTTGAACTCACAAATATCTGCCTGCCTCTGCCTCCCAAGTGCTAGGATTAAAGGTTTGCACCCCCACACCCGGCTATGACTACTTTTATATAAAGATTTATTACTTCTGTTTTTCCTCTAACTCATGTGAAAGTGATGTCTTATTGCTAAGCTTCTTTCATCAGCATACCTGTTCATTATTGCTGTAAGCTATTGTGGGATGGATTGTTTCTTCTTTGAAACTACCTGACAAACTGTGTACTTAGGGGAGGAGCCTGGGGCAACACCCAACCCACCAGGTTCCCTGACATGCACACACCACACCGATGGTCCCACGGAAGGCGCAAGAGATTTTGGAATTCTGGGACTTTGGGGGACAGAAAGTATATAAAAAGGGTCCATGTGAGGCAGGCTCTCTCTTGCCATTTTGACCAGCCTGAGGAGCAGAGGGCATGAGGTTCGCTCAGGAACTCCAGGCCGGGACCCAGGGTTATCGAACCAGGGACCTGTCCCGCCCGCGTATGTGGCTTAAGTGAGTGCATGTTTCTTAGCCATTATTTTGTAAGCAAGCCCATTAAAAGTCTCTAGTTTTAACTGAGATTGGAGAACTCCCTACTCGCATTGCCTTAATTACTGGGGGAAACCTGAAAATGGCAGGGGCTGGGTGCAGGTGCAGGTTGCTGTGCACATGGTTGCTGGGTTGTGTGGGCTTCCCACTCTGAGAGGAAAATTCCTCTGCAACAGCTATTAAATAACCACAATTCATTTATCTTTTTTTCCCATTTGAGTTCTTACCAAGTTTTGGTTATTACGAATTAATGTGCATAATTAGGTTAGATATATGCAGACTCGAACCGCAGATAAAGGACAGACACCAGGCTTAAGGTCACTCCTAGACATATTTACTTCTGGAATAGTCAGGGCTGAACAGCCTGTTAACACATAGCAGCCAACAGCAGGGATGGCATCTGAGGTGGGCCCCTTTAAGTAGCTTGGGTGGGACCTCAGATAAAGAGGAAGTAGTGTTACTAAGAGCTTCTCCAGGAAGTGAACATTCTACATGTCCCATGGAATGCTGACAGAGCCAGACCTAACATCTTCATTTTTTTGTTTGTTGCTTTTTTCTAGCTAGATAGAGACCATCACAAGTTTTGAGGAATATGAAACTGCAGGGTGGATAGAGCTAATCCCTCAGTCATTTAGATAGGAAAGCAGGTCCCTCAAATCAGGAACTTGAATTTTATTATGTGCAAAAAATAAACTACCATATTAAACCACTAAAGCATAGGGTTTAGTTTAGCAATTAGAATTACCTTCATTTAATATACTTGCTTTGTTAATATTGTAGATGTTGCTTATCTCAATAATTTGATGTTTATCTAAAAGCAGAACCAGTTGTTAGATCCATAACAGCACAAACCCCAGATAAAAGATAGGCACATGAGGCTTAGTCACTCCATGTGCTGGATAGCTTTAGTGTCAACTTGACACACCTGGGTTGAGGGAGCCTCAGTTGGGGAATTGGCTCCATTGGAATGGCCTGTGGCCATGTCTGTGGAGTATTGTCTTGATTGTCAGGCAATGTGGGAGGGCCCAGCCCACTATGGGTGGTGCCACCTCTGGGCAGGTTGTTGTGTACCTTATAAGAGGGCAGGCTGGGCATGGGCCAGGGGAGCAAGCCAGTGGGCAGCATTCCTCCATGGCCTGTGCCTCAGCTCCTGCCTCCATGTTCCTGCCCTGAGTTCCTGCCTTGGGCTCCCTAAGTGATGAACTGTGACCCAGGAGACGTGAACTGAATAAACCCTTTCTTCCCCAAGTTGGTGTCGGTCAGAGTGTTTTGTCATAGCAATGGAAGAGAAACTAGAACACTCCAGGAACATATTTACTTCAGGAATTGTCAGGATTGTCTACCTGTTGGTACATGTTGGGGCAGCCAGCAAGATGCTGACTGAGTCACACCCCTTTATAGCCACTGGGTGGTACTTCAGGTAAGAGGGAAGAGGGCATAAGATGGATAGCCTCTGGAGGAAGTGGACATCTGTGTGTCCCTTTAGATTCTGGAAAACCCAGACCTAACATTCTAGCCTTTTGATTATAATAAGGGAATGGGGCGTTATTCTCTCTTCTATATCTGCTTTAGAGCTGGGGGGTGGGGGTGGTGCAAAGTCTTGGGGGAATGGGTGTCAGACTGGAGGGTTAGAGTCTGATCTCCATCTTGGCTGCTTTGGGTGCCTGGTGTCTTTGGTCCAGATCAAGTGTGGCCAGTAGTTACTAGTGGACAGTTTCTCTGCAACTGAAAAGACAAGCTAGTTAAGTCTTTTATATGACTGTGCGAGTGCACCGAATTCCCACTACCAACGGGTCTCTGTCTAGAGTCTCCAGAGGAAGAGAGGACCTGTACTCTATTCTGGGGAATTGGAAAAAAGTTTTAGTACACAGGCCTCCAGAATGAGAGCCAGCATAAGCATGAAAATATAAAAAGTGGTATTTTCTAGCATGGCACAGTAGATCTCGTCCATATTTCTCTGGTAAAAAGGTATAAGTTATTTTTTTTCTTTTTTTTAATTTTTTTAAATTTATTTCTGTATGTGTATGAATGTACTGTCTGCATGCAAGTGTGTGCACCCGTGTCGTGCAATGCCACGGAGGTCAGAAGAGGGTGTCAGATTCCCCTGGAACTGGAGTTCTCCTGGAATTGAAGTTTCAGATGGTTCTCGGCCGCCATGTGGGTGCTGGGGATCGAACCCGGGTCCTCTGTAAGAGCGGTCAGCGCTCTTAACCGCTAGGCCATCTCTCCAGCCCTGTTTTTTCTTTTGATTATAGTTTCCTGTTGGGGTGTTTAAAACCATACAGTTAGCTCAGATAAATTAGTTTTGGTATTAAAGTCAGTTGAGGTCCTGGTCCTTAGGGGTCACTCAGGCCTTGCCCCTGGCTCTTTTTGCTAGTTCCATCTATGAGGACAAAGTCAGGTCTTGCTTGAACAAGGGCTTCACTTCAAAGCACGAGGAAATTCTCTATATTGACTTTCCTCCTTTGACTGGACACTGGCTGAAGTCCTATTAAATGCATCTTCAAGACCTCCCCAGCAGAATGACTGGTGACTCACTGCCACAGGACATGTAGAGAGGTGCCGATGCAGGACCCTAGGATTTAAGCCCACCTTAGAGGGTAAGGGCTGAAAGATTGTCCCTTCAAATCCCTCTGGCCAAATCAGATTAGAGCTTTAAGTATGGTTGTTAAACCTCCAAGAGGGTCAGTTGAATGAATTTGGTATTTTGATTACTTTATAACATGTAAATAAAACTTGAACATTGGCTTAACCTCTTTTTTTTTTTTTTTTTTTTGTTCATTTGAGAACAAGGGTCTCCTGAATGTGTAGTGATTTCCTATTTAAATGACGTTAAAAAATATGCCTTGTGAAGTACTGCAAACCGACCGAACTCCATGCTATACCGACCGCAGAACGAGAGGACTTCCTGGTAATAGGCGAAACATTCCCCTTATGATGGCCAACTACAGACACAAGCAGTGAAAAGCAAGAACACTTTTACATCGTCTCGAAACAACGTCGCCTAACAGAGTAAGATTGCGCTGGGATTAAAGGTTGCACCACCATGCCGGCCGACTTAAACATTCAAGAAATTGTTTTTTGTTTTTGTTTTTTTTTTCGGTCTTTCTGAGTCAGGGTCTCCCTGTAGTTCTGTTTCTAGAATTTGCTATGTAGATCAGGCTGCCTTGAAACACCCAGAGATCCATCTGCCTTGCCCTCCAATGGTGCGGTAAAGGTGTCACCACCAAAAAATTCTTTTTTTTTTTAATTAATTTTTTTATTGATGCTTTGTGCATTTCATACATCATTTTCCAATTCAGATCAAGCATTTTTCCCTTTCCCTTCCTCCCCACCCCCACCCACAATCCCAAAGATCATGTATTCTGCCATAACTGTCTTGCATCTTTCTCTGTTTTTTTTTTTTCCTTTTTTAGCTATAAGTGATAATCCATAAGTACAAGCATCCTTCGTGCAAAACCAATCTACAGGCTGTTGTGCCCAAACCCCCACAGCCAAAAAAATTCTTAATTTCTGTGATAAAACACTCTGACTAATAGTAAAAGCTCATGGCAGGAGCCAGGAAGTAGTAATTGTAGCACAGGCTATGAAAGGATGCTGCTTACTGGCTTCTGTTGCTGGCTCATGTCTGCCTATTGTATTATACAATATAGAAACATCTGCACCAGAATGGCATTGCCCCCACAATGGGCACAGGCCAGTCCATTGAAGGCACTTATTGAGGTTTCTTAGGCCAGGTGTGTCAAGTTAACATTAAAATTATCTAGTAATGTATACAATTTGTTCTTTAAAGTCTATAAAGGCCATTTAGGTACTCAAAGTAGAATGGATTTAAACCATGAAAGGAAAAACAATTTAACATAACCCAGGAAACAAACCTAAAATAATAAAGAGGCTAAAAACAATACCTTCTAGGACTATCTCAAATGAAGGCCATGTCACTTGTCCCTAGATTTTGAATTATAGCTTTAAGAAGAAAAAGGAGGAGGGGAGCATTTTCACATAACTACAGCAGACAGGAAATATTTAAATTAAGCTCACCAAGATTGGTTTCATGTGTCCCCAGAAGTAAAAACTAATTTTTCTTAAAAATATTAAAAGTAACATGAGAAAAGTATAACAGATATATAAAACATTTTTAGTATGCGTGGGTAACTCAATATTTATATATGTCCATTTCACCTGAGACTCTGACAAGGTGTGTAGTACATGCAAAGGGATGGACTTAGAATTTTGATTGTAAAATTAATTTTTTTAATACACTCTCCACAGGTTGCACAGTACTGAGAATCTCCAGTGTGGAACACAATTTCTTTTTTTTTTAATTATTTATTTTTAAGGGATTCTACAATATAATAACACAGTTGTTTTCAGATAACATTGATGTTACTCAGTTTGCTGTACAATTAGGTAGTTGGGGCATTTTGCAAGTATCTATGTCCAAATTTTGAACAACCCAAGGTTCCCATAGTCCAGTTGGAGAAGCTTGTATGCACAGGCATGTTGATCAATTAGGAGTCCAGACTTTATTGCTGTAGTCTCATGATTCACTCCTATCTCTCCGCAGCCCTTACATTCTACCACGCCTCCTCTTCTACAATTTTCCCTGGGCTTTGGGAAAGGCGCAAATTTGGGTGAGAAGAAAACAGTCTACTTTCTTTGGAGTTGTCATTTTGGACTGTAGTCTGTTCAGGTTGTTTCCCTTCATGGGTTGACAGCTTTTCCAGTGATACCTTTTTAGTCATACTAACAAAGCACAAGCAATTGGATGTACAGGCATTTAAGCAGTACTAATCTTTTTTTACTTTTTCTTTTTAGTGTTATATATATCTATCATAATATCTACTATAGATATAGCTCTTTGTCCCCGCTTCTGAGTTGGGTTGCTGGCAATTTCTCCAGGTGTACTGACAAACCGCCCGGCCNATGGTGGCACACGCCTTTAATCCTAGCACTTGGGAGGCAGAGGCAGGCGGATCTTTGTGAGTTCAAGGCCAGCCTGGTCTACAGAGTGAGTTCCAGGACAGCTGGGGCTACAGAGAGAGCCTGTCTCGAAAAATAAATAAATAAATAAAGGTTGTACTGAGGAGAGGGATATACATTGCTATAATATACATACATAAATGCTTTCATTTGGAGAAAACACATTACATTGTCTACTGATGCCCTAATAGATTCCTAATATGTTGTAAGTACCTCACAGAATTCTTAACAGCATCATACACAGACATACACACATTGGAAAAAACACTGTACACTGTCTATCAATGGTCTGATAGATTCTTAATATGCTATAACTATATTACAGAGCTGTTAACAGTATCATACACATACATATATGCATTTATTCACACATTTATACAAGAGATTTCTATCCTAGTGTTTGTACTGAACAGAGTCACATACATTGCTGTAAGACATGAATGCTTTCATTTGTATAAAACACCTTTAGAAATGTCATTTAAAGCATGCAGCCTGAATTACGTTCCCAAGGCTAAGACATTTTCCTTATCATGAAGTTACTGATATCTTCTACCTTTAGTTCTAAAACTATGAACTTATTGAAATATTTTAACAAGAGATGGAAAACAGAATTAGATATCCAATTTGTACTGAAAGCTAGCCATATCTAAAGTTACAATATAATAATTAAAGACAGTTTCACCAAGGTAGAAGCTAAAGAATGAGGTGGCAGGAGGCATTCAGTCCTTCCAAGGCAGTACAAAAACGAGACAATTCAGCAATTGACAATACCAAAAGCATTTTGGGCTGTTTCATTAGAAGGAAGAGAGTGCAGTTTATAGGTATCCAGGGGAAGCCATGTGCCACTGTCCAGGTGCCAGAGTATAAATGAATCCAGAGATTTTTAATTGGTCTCTTATCAGAGGGAAAAATGACACAGCTGTTAGAAACCTTTTCAAGTAGAAGAAAAGAAAAAACACCTGTTAGTGAACCTAGAAGGGGTCAAAAAATCATGTCTCAAGGGATCTGAAAACAAAAAAAAAAAAAANTTTTTTTTATTAATTTTATTTATTTCTGTATGTGTATGAATGTACTGCCTGCATGCAAGTCTGTGCACCCGTGTCGTGCAACGCCGCGGAGGTCAGAAGAGGGTCTCGGATTCCCCTGGAGCTGGAGTTCTCCTGGAATTGGAGTTTCAGACGGCTCTCTGCCGCCATGTGGGTGCTGGGGATCGAACCCGGGTCCTCTGTAAGAGCAGTTGGTGCTCTTAACCGCTAGGCCATCTCTCCAGCCCCTAAATGCCTGTTCTACCTCAACTAACAGGCCTCTTAAGTGGGGCCAGCTGCCTGGCATCTTACTATGATGGGTGTTGTATTTCTGGGGGAATGGAACAGAGACAGCTCTGTCTTCTTAGAGCTCACAGCACCTACATTTTGTGTGTATGCTCCTATTCAAGGCAGGGGGCGGGGGGGGGGGATGCAGGATCATGCACAGCATGGGCTCATCTATCTCCAACAGGTGTTGAGTTTATGTGCTAATGTAATGAGAATAAATTTATTGTAAGTGGAAAAGTCAAAATCCTTTCCTTAAGGGGAAGCGGCTTACTAAAATCTTACTGCCTCAAGCAGTTCCCAAAGCATTATTTTTGTTCAAATACAATTTTTATTGAAGCTCTGTGCATGTCATACAAAATTACAAATCAAATCTAGACCCGTGCCCATCTCCTTGCTCCCCCAACCCACCAGAGCTCATGCATTCTGCCAAACGTTTTTCACCTTTTTCTCAGTATCTCTCAAAATTCTCAATACAGAAGTTTACTTTTTCGAGCAGAAGTTCAGCGTTTCAGTCAGTTCTTTGACAAAGTCTGTTGTTGCTGTTGTTGTATGCATCACTCCAAAATATGCACATATGCATGCCACAAATATCATAGGCTTTAGCATCTTCAGCTTATGAGTTTTTTCTTTATTAGGCTGAAAGATGTCATGTTTAAAGTCTCCTCCTTGGCAAGCCCAAACCACCATCAGTTCTGCCCTTGTGTTCCACACTGGGGTTTTCCCTTCCCATGGTCAACAAATGAGGTCCAGTAAGCACTGCATCCTGTCTTAATCTACCTGTACTGGTTTCCATGATACAGCCTGGGTAGCCCAAAAATGGCAGTCTATACTGAAGAAGTGGAAACCCCACTAGTAGCTCAGTCCATAAGTTGGATGTCTCAGTAGTCGCCATCTGGAACTGAAGGTTTGGAAGATTCTTAGAGATACATGAGTCTTCAGTCCATATTGGAAGGTTGAAAAGCTGTGTCTCATGTCTTTGAAGGATGGCAAAAGCAGTAGTGGCCACAAGGTAACTGCACTTGCCAGTAAATCAGGCAAGACAACTAACTGTGCTGTCTTTGTTTATTTTTTCTTTTGGTCTTTTTTGAGACAGTGTCTCCCTGTAGCCCCAGCTGTCCTGGAACTCACTCTGTAGACCACGCTGGCCTTGAACTCACAAAGATCCGCCTGCCTCTGCCTCCAAAGTGCTAGGATTAAAGGCTACTTTTTGTCTTTTTACTAAGATCTCAAGTTTAGTTCATGAAGTACAATTTCTCAGGACTTACTGTTTATTTATTTCTGGTTATACTTTCCTTTTGGATGTTTAAGGCCACACAGTTAGCCCAGATTAACCAAGGTTTTTGCTTTCTCAAGTTCAGTTGAGGATCTGGTCCTCAAGAGTCACTCAGGGTTTTTTGGGGGAGGGAGAGGGAGCCCCTGGTTCCTTTTCGCTTTTCAATCACCAGTTCCATCCACTCAAGGACAAAGTCTCCCTGAAGCCTTCTTAATCTCATATGTAGACGCTTGTATCCAGAGCAGAAACAAAAAGTGGATTGATTCTGAATAAAATGGGATTCATGGAGAACACTGGTGAAGCAAGGAGCTTGGGGAAAATGCAAAACTGAAATAATCCCTTAAAAATAGGTAAAAGTCTTATAAACAAAAATATAAAAAACAAAAACAGTGTGTTAAAAACCAGTAAATAATGCAAAAATCTTGGGCAGTAATCCTGCAAAAAACATTAATTTTACCCATACAAAAGTAAAAATGGAAAAAAATGATTTTATTTTGAAACAGATGAAAAACTGGTAAAAACAGAACAATTCCAGGTAAGGTATCCATGCCATGTGATGGATCAAAATGGTGGCTGAGGAGGAGTGGGTGTGGTTTAGGGGCAATAGAATGTATCCATGCACTGTGGTTACTAAGACAGCAGCTGGGGAGGAATGGGTGTGGTCAGCCTCACTCCACCCTTTCCTGTTTGAGTGAGTGGTGGGAAAAGCCACACAGTAAAAAAAAAAGGAGAGGAAAAAAACCCCTGGATTTAAGGTTGCACTCCTTTACTGCAGAAATCTCTTAAGGTCATAGGGAGGTTGGGAGGGATAGATAGATAGATAGATAGATAGATAGATAGATAGATAGATGATAGATAGATAGATAGATAGATAGATAGATAGATAGATAGATCAGAGCCAGTCTTGGCACATGGAGTTGGGAAGGGAAGCAAAGAGTTGTGGAGCAGGGATACAGGAGAAAACTCAGCCTCAGAAGTAGTTCTGAGAATTAAGGAAGCATCCTTTCTTAAACTCAGAAATACAGAACCCACATGTCAACAAACTCTGCATACCTGGAGGGCTCAAGGGTGTTTTTCAGGGGTGTAATTTCTGAACGGAAGCCTAAGGCCTGCAGTCTCAGCATCCTGAAAGTGCAGGGAGGGTCTGGACAGAGGGGCAGACTTGGGAACCCAGTGAGAGAGTCTGCGAGTCTCACTGGGTTCAAAATGGCAGAATAAGGCTAAGAAGAAGGAAAATGGAGAGAGGAGGAAGAGAGCACAGAAGGCAGAAGAGGGAGAGAAGCTGGGCGTGGTGGCATGCACCTTTAATTCTAGCACTTGGGAGGCAGAGACAGGTGGATCTTTGTGAGTTCAAGGCCAGCCTGGTCTACAGAGTGAGTTCCAGGACAGCTGGAGCTACAGGGAGACCAGGGAAAAAAAAAAAAAAAAAAAAAAAAAAAGAGAACAGGGAGGGAGGGAGGAAGGGAAGGAGAGAAAGAGAGAGAGAGAGAGAGAGAGAGAAAGTGAGATAGAGAGATAGTGAGATAGTGAGATAGTGAGAGAGAGGATATGGTACCTGATTATGAAACATGGAAGCAGGTTCTCCAGAGAAATATACTGGCAATTCCCAGGGGGTTGCAATAAAAAATGTTAGGTTCTGTCAGAATTTAATAATTGTCTGATAGTCCTTTAGTCACGAGCATGGCCACTATCCACATGAACTTCTTCCCTCTCTTGAACTGGGCCTGGCAATTGCACAGGACTTCAAGGTTGTGTCCTGCCTGCAGGCCAACAGTCTCTAGGCTTAGCTCCAGCAAGGAGGGAGGAGGGGACCACAAGGGATTTACCCAAAGGAATGGAAAGACAAATAGACACAGACTAAGAGAAAGCTCAGGAGATAAAACTCTCTCTCTTTATTCATGCCAGCAATGTGCTTATATACCAAAAGTTACTGTGCTTTGGGCAAGGAAATGAGAGGCAGACTGAAGGGAAGGGTGAGCCACCTTGGCTCCTATGGGGAGGGGGTGCGCCTGCAGAGCTCCTGTTTTGTGCAACTGGTAAACTAGAGGTGCGACATTTTGCTAAATACCTCAAGGGAAGGGGCCATCTGGTTCTGGAACTTTGCAGAGATAGGTGAGGCAAGAAAACGTTGTAATATCCCGGACTTTCCAGAGCTACAGATAACTCACAGAGATATCAGATAACTCTAGAAGGTTTTACAGGACAAGTCTTACAGGTCTTGCCTTGAGCCAGGCAAAGTTTCAACCCTATAACGTTCTTTTTTGAGGGGAGATCTGGCGAGCTCAGGAACACCCTACCCAAAGTGTCTCAACCCCCAAACAAGTTCACGGCACCATTATGTTAGATCTATAACAGTGCAAACCCCGGATAAAAGACAGGCACTTGAGGCTTAATCACTCCTGGAACATATTTACTTCAGGGGTTGTCAGGAGTGTCTTTCTGTTGGTACATGGTGGGGCAGCCAGCAAGATGGTAACTGAGTCACACCCCTTTATAGCCACTGGGCAGAATCTCAGGTAAAGGGGAAGAGGTTGTAAGATTGACTGCCTCTGGAGGAATTGAATATCTGTGTGTCCCTTGGGATTCTGAGAAACCCAGACCTAACAGCAGTTTTACTTGCTGGGCTGCTGATACTGTGATTGAACAGACTAAAGAGGGTGCAGTGTGTGTTTACTCCAGTACATACAGGGGACCATGTCAGAAGGTGCAAATCCATTTATTTTATGCAACAAACAGCTTATATAAGTCTGGGATGGGCAGCCCCTACATCACATGATATCACCTCTCAGTGGCCAATCTTAGACCTCCACACCATCACACATCATCCCAGCTCATGGAACGTACCCAGAAAGGGATGTGCAGAAAAACAACTTGTCTCATGGAGCCAAGCATGTGCTAGCATCATGCAGCAGGGTGTGCCCTATAATATAGCATTTCTTAGTGTGTTAAGCAGATTGTGCCTGCACATGCACAATGTATACCTGAATCCAGGACTGATGTCCTAAATCCCTCCCTTCTGTTTTTGCCTCCATAACCTCAGAGAGTGTGATAGTAGTGTGGTCTGTTTCCTTTGTCCGGCCTAAATGGCCATTACTATTTTGCAACAGCAATAAACAATGTCTATGTGAACCCAATTAGCAAGCATCTGTGTCCAATTCTTGTACAACACAGGGTCCCCAAGTCTAGTTGGAGAGGTTTGCATACACAAACATGCTGATCAAATAAAAGTTCAGTCAGATTTTGATGCAGGTCATTTTCCTGCTAAAGGTGATTGCCATTTATAAGGTGTTTGCAAAAGATACTCTTGAGGCAACTGCTCCTATAACCAAGGATGACTGCCTGGACTCTTTTGTTATGATGATGAAGGGTGACTGCATGCTCCAGCTTAGTCTGCTCTCCCCAAGCCATGGTCAGATTCATGGACAACCATGCAGCTGCTGGAGTCCTAAGGATAGAAATAGTCAGTGACATTGTGGGGTGTAATGCAATTTAAAATAAGAGCATGGTATAATTTCCTTGTTCCACTAGTTTAGGTGAATTAGCTAAGAGGAACACAAAGAGAGTCCTCTGACAAGCCTGATAGGGAGCCATTATAATAATTGACTCCTCTCCCAGCAGGGAGGAGGGGCAAAAAGTACCTCATATGAGTTAATAGTTTGGAGTTAAGTACCCTCACTAAAACCTGTGGTTGGATTAAAGGCAGATTTCTTGCCAAAAATCAGAGGCAGGGCACTACCCCAAGAGGATGCCACCAGAAACTGTGGGTTGGGCACATCTGGCACCATCCTTGGAGGCCTCAGGCTCTGTGCCTGTGACTCCAGTGCCTTAGAGTTCCCCCATCTCACCCTCTGGAAGAGCAGCATTCTCCTGGGTTTCTTCCACTCTTCCTTGATGCCCAGCTTTTCTGGCAGTGCTTCCTTGTCCATCTGTTGCAGTCCAAGGAGGATGCTTGTTAGGAGCATAATTAGCATATGAAAGTTGTGTGAATTAGAGGTAGTTAGGATTAAACTAACAGTAGATAATGTGTGGATTTGAAGTGCTGTAACCATAAGAAAATAGAAACGTTAAATTTAGCTCAGCCTGCTTCAGCCCAGGGCTGCTTGGAGGTAAGCACTCAGCACAAAGGGGCTTGGCAGAGTCCCAAAATTGAATCTGCACAGCTGATTAGATGGCCAGAGAGGGTATGGACACAAAAGCCAGATAATCAGAGCTGGATCCACAAGCCTAGAATCTGGGCATGAACTCAGATAGAAAAGAGATGGCGCATGCCTTTAATCTTAGCACTTGGAAGGCAGAGGCAGGTGGATCTTTGTGAGTTTAAGGCCAGCCTGGTCCACAGAGTGAATTCCAGGACAGCTGGGGCTACAGGGAGACCCTGTCTTGAAAAGACCAAAAAAAAAAAAAAAAAAAAAAAAAAAAAAAAAAAACCATCTGGCTATGAATGGGGACCTGAGGCACAAGCCTAAGAATAGCACCTGGGATGAGTGCACTCCCCAAGCCCAGCTGTGGCCTACTTAAAGTGGGAAGTACAGGATGACTTCATTCACACACACACCCTCCAGGAGACCTGCTGTAAGATGCTGTGAACCTCTCAGCTCACCACCCCTTCCTGGGGACCCCTGCAGTGTGAGACCCCTGCAGCTAAGAACACCTGAACTTGCTGCCCCATGACACCGGTTTGCCTGAAGTACACACTGACCCTGTTGGCCACTGACCACCTGAAACAGCTTGCCTGGAAGCTGCCTCAACACCCAGACTGAGAGATCAATGCAATGACTTCTTGGAGCTCCCTACCTAGCAAGGACGAAAGCTGCTGCTACCAAGAGGCTAAGAAAATGCTGTGTGTAGGTGAGCAGCCTTGGGGAGGTAGGCTAGGACAAAACAGGATTATTAGAATTATAGAATAAACCTGTGTGGGAATTAATAAAATTAGATTGCATTATAATATTTGTGTCCTGGGTACTTTTGGACTTAATCCATGCTAGTACATGCTCACGGCAATGCTTCTTGCTGGAACCCCAGATGGAGCGGGGCTCCACCTATGGGAAGACATAACCAAACTCTCTCCCTGTTATTAGCAGGGGGTCTGGAACCTTCCATTGTCCCAACATTGAATTTCACCAAAGTACCAAGGGCATCTCATTATGCCTTGTCAGAGGGCTCCAGTGCTTGTGGACTGGGTTTATCATGTCTGGTTTCAAAATTGGCAGAAAGCTTATAGTAAAGACTGCTCTGCACACTGCATCATAGGAGGAGGAGGAGGAGGTATAGGCCTCCCCCTTCTGTTTTTGTAATGGCTCCTTTAAAATGTTCCCATGAGATTCCCGTACAACCCATATCACCCAATCCCCTGGAGTGAGAATTATCCCCATTAAGAGGAGGAAGGAGTTAAATCTAACAGTGAAGTTGTGGGGCAGAGCATCATTTATTCTTTGAAGAACAAGTTTCCTGGGTTTCACTGAGCAAAGAGGATTCCGTTGAGCCCCTCAGGCAATTGTACAGTGGCCACATCTCCAAGGAGATATGAAGCCATGGGCATAGCCAGTTAATATCCCCCAAAGCCTTTTAGAGCTGGTTAAGGGGCAAAATCTCAGCAAGTTTAATTATTGGCATCTGAGGCTGGATCAGAATTGACCTCAGAAACCCATAGGAAGGGGAGAGTTGAATTTTCTCCTGGGAGACCTTTAAATGGGCAGCCTCAAGGGCTACTAAGACTTGTGGCAGTAGGGAGTCCAAGACCACCCTGTCACAATGAGCTAGGAGAACATCATTAATGGATGATGTATAGCCCTGGGAATTTAGAAAACCTTTTCAGAACATGACCAACAAAAACCTGGCAGATGGGGAGTGTACTGGATAGCTTTAGTGTCAACTCGACATACCTGGGGTGAGGGAGCCTCAATTTGGGAATCGGCTCCATTGGATTGGCCTGTGGCCAAGTCTGTGGAGTATTGTCTTGATTGTCAGGCAATGTGGGAGGGCCCAGCCCACAATGAGTAGTACCACCCTGGGCAGGTTGTTGTGTACCATATAAGATGGCAGGCTGGGCATGAGCCAGGGAAGCAAGCCAGTGAACAGCATTCCTCCATGGCCTGTGCTTCAGCTCCTGCCTCCAGGTTCCTTCCCTGAGTTCCTGCCTTGGGCTCCCTGAGTGATGATGAACTGTGACCTAGGAGATGTAAGCTGAATAAACCCTTTCCTCCCCCAGTTGGTGTTGGTCAGAGTGGTTTATCATAGCAATGGAAGAGAGACTAGGATGGGGGGGGACTATTTTTCATGCCCTTTGACAGGATTTTTCATTGATATCTCTGTGTGGGGAAGGAGTGGTTCCTAGGAGGAACAGTAAAATGCAAAGCAAGGTCTGTCCTCAGGGTGCAGGGGATTAGAAAAGAAACAATCTTTAATATCAAGAATGGCAATGTGTTTGGCCATCAGTATAGCTGAGAGCCAAGGAAGTCCAGGTTGGGTAGTTCCCTTCTTTTTCATTGTAGCATTAATGGCCCTAAGGTTATGGAGCATATGAAACTTCCCCTGCTGTTTCTTTTCAATTGCAAAGACAGGGATGTTCCAGGGACTAATGGAAGGCTCAATATACCCTGCACTTAGTTAACTCAGCAACTAAGGACTCCAGTGCTGTAAATTGAGAGAAGAAGAGAAGCCACTGTTTTAGTCAGGTGGGAGCTGAAGTCACCTATTCTAGTTTAATAGGTGATGGCAGAACACTGGCCCTTAGAATTGGGGGTACTGGGAATGTTGATCTCGAACTTGGGAATCTACCCATGAATTATAAGAGACTTTATCATCCATAGTTAGGATCACTCCCAAGGCATCAAGGAAGTCCCTGTCTAACAAGTTATGAGGCAGGCCAGGCATAATTAGGGCCTTAATGGTCCCTTGTTCCCCATCTAAGTCTCTCCAAACCATAGGTCAGGTAGTTTTCTTAGATGACACATTTCCTCCCACACCTGGGCCAAAGAGCCTTCAGTTAGTTTCCATTCTTTCAGAACCTCCTCCCTAGTAATGGTTGAAAGGCTTTTCCTCTATGTAAATTTGCATCTGGGGCTCCTAAGTCTCTTCATGCTGGATCATCCAAAAGATCCCTGGACCTTCTATTCCCATTTGACTTGACTGACAGGGTCCTGACTCCCGTTCTTGCAGGGCTAGGAGCTGCTCCAGAGGGAGTTTAAAGCTTCATTAATAGGGGTACTTCATTAGTATATTTAGAACAGCATTCTACTGGCAGTTTGGACAAGGTGTGGAGGCCCACTTGCTGCTTCTGGGTGCTGGGTGGAGCTGCAGAAGGGCAGATGACTCCTGTTGGGAGTCAGAGGGAGAGGGTGGGTATTTTTACTTTCATTTTTTATTTGAGCCTGCAATATCTCGGGGATATCATGGATATTAATCTGCTTCTGGCCCAAACATTGTAAGAAATAGTTAACAATGGAGAACAAAAGACACAGCAGAGAGCCAAGAGGCACATTGGAAAACAATGTTCCAAAGTTGCTCAGCCTAGAAGAAGAAGAAGGCAGATTTCCAGTACTGCAGATTCATGTACCCAGACTCCCTGGATTGCTTTAGGTGTCCCTGCTGGAAGCTTCCAGTTGCAGGGCCACTGACCCCATGGCTGAACAGGATGAAGAGGGTATGGCTCCTGGAGTAACACCCTGGAGACCAGGTAAGAGGGTACAAATCTGTTTATTCTATGCAAAAAGCAGCTTGTAGGTCTGGGATGGGCAGCCCCTACATCATGTGACATCACCCCCATTGGCCAATCCTTGACCTTCACACCATCATGTGTCATCCCAGCTTGTGGGGCATACCCAGAAAGTGCCATGCAAACAAGTTGGCTCATGGCACCAAGTGCATGAGCATCGCCTGAATCCAGGACTGCTGTCCCACAATTACTGATCTGTTAAAATATTAGGAGTGCCAAAAAAAAGGAGGCAGCCAGCTGTTTAACTTGCCAAAAGTTAAAGCCAGACAACACAGGCTCAATGCAATCCTAGCAACTTATGACTTTTTTTTTTTTTTTTTTTGTTTTTTGGTTATTTTTGATACAGGATCCCTTTAGCCCCAGTTGGCCTGGAGTTCACTCTGATACCAGAGCTGGCCTTGAACTTACAGAGATCCACCTGCCTCTGGCCTTCCAAGTGCTGGGATTAAAGGTGGTTGCCACCACGATCAGTGCAAATTGATGACTTCTTAAAGCAATCTTTAAATGAAAAGATCATGTAAGTGGTTGTAATAACTGTTAACATGTCTTTAGCCCATGATTCTATTATTAAAACCATACTAATAATGTTANGCACACCCTCGAGTCACACCTAGCGCTGTGCACTGCTTCCATATGGCTTTTCCCAGCTTGTATCCTCTATAAAACACTGGTAAGTATAGCTTTACCAAGAGTGGTATGAGCTATTCTGGCCAATTTCTACACCCAAGGAAGAGTTCATGGGAACCCCAAATTCACACCAGAATGTGCTACAAAGACTAAGACTTGTCACTGACACTGAAAGCAGAGGCAATCATCTGGATCAGAGCCCTTAACTAGTGAGACTGCCACTCGCACTGCAGATAAAGTGTCAGAGCTGAAGTGAACTGTAAGGACAATCTGATGGTGTCAGAAATTTGGTCAGGGTGGGGGAAAGCCCACATCTGGACTCTGGAGAATGCAGAGAAGACATTTCCTCAGCCAGTTACAGGCTATCATGATCTCCTATGCAAAAATAAGTAACATAAAAAGGTATCTTAGTCTATACTTTTCTTCTTTTCTATTTTTTTTTTTTTTTGGTATTTTTGATACAGGATCTCCCTTTAGTCCCAGTTGGCCTGGAGTTCACTCTGTATACCAGGCTGGCCTTGAACTTACAGAGATCCACCTGCCTCTGCCTTCCAAGTGCTGGGATTAAAGGTGTGTGCCACCACGATCAGTGCAAATTGATGACTTCTTAAAGCAATCTTTAAATGAAAAGATCATGTAAGTGGTTGTAATAACTGTTAACATGTCTTTAGCCCATGATTCTATTATTAAAACCATACTAATAATGTTAAGCAATTACTAGCGAAATTCTTAATATACGAGGATGCGGAACGTGGAGGGACTATGACATGGGAAATACATATTCTTCCTCATTCAGTATCGTGCTTTCATTACCCAGGTTGGTCTCTGGGAGGTAGAACTGAAGACTAAGAACAGAGTTTTGAGGAAGATTTCCTTTTTTCATATTCAAATATTGTACCTTATGAACATATAACCTATTTTAAAAACATTTTGAATGCAATAGTTTATGATTAGTTTATAAGAATTGATTGGTCAAGGAAGATTTAACTGCTTTCAACAAAATTTCTACAAAATCTCATATAAATTGCAGGATCTGATCTCGAATATGTTAATTTAACTTAGTATACTTACTAAATTCCTTCCTTGAATTTTTGAAATTTTATAGTTTTTTTCAGTTATAATTATTCCTTTTAATACACCCCATTTATGAATATTTTGCCTGCATGAAGTGCACCCATCCATGTATGCAATGCCTCTAGAGGCCAGAAGAGGATGATAGTCCTGTGGAATGGGAATTGGGGACAGAAAATGGTTAGCCACCATGGGGATGCTGGGAACTGCACCTGGGTCCTCTTCAAGAACCGCTAGTGCTCTTAACCACTGAACCATCTCTCCATCCCCTCAGTTATAATTATTAAAAAATCAGTGTTGAAATAAACTGAACTTCAAATTTCTAAATCAAAACATTTCAAAATGAAAAAGTTGTTTTTAAAATGCTTAGGTTTGTGTTGTTTGATTTAAAATATTAGACTAATACTTGATAATATTTTGATAATATGTGATATTCCAAAAGTTGCATCAGTTGACTAATACTGTGGGACCTCAAAGAGCTTTGACTGGAATAGTCGACCAGACCTACCTCATAATTTTAACTTCAGCTGAGACTTGAAGGGTGATAGCTCTTGAATAGGTGGTGTAGGGGTGGGAGTGGTGAGGCACCAGGGGCCCGCTCGCCTCTTGGCCTCCATGAGCTGCCTGGAAGCCTGGGCCACACCCGAACAAAGCTAAAAGATAAAGCTGGAATGTATGGCTGGAGGTCTGCAACCAATCACCAGACACCAGCTGCCCCAATCTCAGGAATGCCCAAAGAAGGTCAAAAAGCCCACTCCCCAGTGTCCAAAGTAACTGACCTCTTTCTCAAATGAACGGCAGGCAGGCTAGTCCAATTAGAAACTGCCCAGTGCATTAAACTCTGTTTAATCCAATGAATTTAAAAGTTAACAAGCCCGTTCTATACCTCCCCCTGGATTCTGTATAATAGACTCATGCACTTGTGGGCCTCGGCCACTGCATACTAGCTTGCTTGCTGGGATATGCGGCCCAGAGTACCGATTTCTTTGTTCCTGTTTCTTGGTGCTCTGGTCCCCTTTGTTCCTGTCTCTCCCCTCCCCCTCTAAACCTTCTCCGCTTCCAACAAAATCATTTTTTTTTTATCTTTATCGGTGTGTTGGTGTGGATTTTAGAACTCTTAAAGTGGAAGAGGAGAACATTATAAAGCAAGAGGCATATAGGGGACTGTCAAGGTTTGTGTCATGCAAGAAATTTTCAAAGTAGTGTTTATAACTGGATTTTAGAACTCTTACAGTGGAAGAGGAGAACATTATAAAGCAAGAGACATATAGGGGGCTGTCAAGGTTTGATTGTGTCATGAAAGAAATTTTCAAAGTAAGGTTTATAATTGTTAGGTTATAGAAAGGTGTGAACCCCAAATAAAAGGCACATGAGGCTTAAGTCACTCCAGGAGCATGATTTACTTCCATGTGGACTGCCAGAGTGGGGCGCCTGCAGACACGTGGTGTAACAAAGAAAGGAGAGCAGGGGCAAGATGGCGACTAGGGCCCACCCATTTATAGTCATGGGGTGGAGCCTCAGGTACAGAGGAAGAGGTCAGAAGATTGACAGCCTCTGGAGAAAGTGGCCGTCTGTGTGCCCCTTGGGATTCTGGGAAGCCCAGACCTAACAATAACATACACAATAGTATCACTGAAGTGATACTATATGTGTATCTTTGAATTGCCTCACCCTTGTTTTGAATCAAAATCCCTAAGACAGGGAGCCAGAATAATCAAATCAAATTCCTGCTAATTTGAGAATTTCTAGCTCTATGTAAATGTTCTTAGTGAAATTTGGATTTATATTACAGTGACACCGTAAAATGACTTAAGAAAAAGAAAACAATGGCCAAGTCTGGGAAAGAAAATTAAGAAATAACTGCGCATGGCTTTAATCCTAGCACTTAGGAGGCAGAGGCAGGCGGATCTTTGTGAGTTCAAGGCCAGCCTGGTCTAGAGTGAGTTTCAGGACAGCTGGGGCTACAGGGAGACCCTGTCTCAAAAAGACAAAAAAAAAAAAAAAAAAAAAAAAAGAAAGAAATAACTGCAGCCAGCATTGTGGTAGCACATGCCTTTTATCTTGGCACTCAGGAGGCAAAGGCAGGCGGATCTCTGTGAGTTCCAGGCCAGCTGGGGCTACAGGGAGACCCTGTCTCAAAAAGACAAAAATAACAATAATAACAATAACTGCATTGCAATATTCAAGTGTATATCAGGCATATTAGCGATACTTAACTGCATTAAAATATTTACCTTTTCCATTCAATAAAAAGCATTTTGTTGCCAAGGACATTGTGGGCACAGCCTTTAATCCCAGCAATTGGGAGGCAGAGGCAGGCGATCTCTGGGAGTTCAAAGGGTCAGCCTGGTCTAACAAAGTGAGTTCCAGGCCAGCTGGAGCTACAGTGGAGATCCCTGTCTAAAAAGCACCAAACAATAAATATAAAAATTTTAAAAAAGTATAAATAAATATATAACGAAATAAATAAAAAACATAAACAAGCAAATTTGTTGTACATGAAAGTAGAAAGTTTCGGTTCTATTTATTGTTGGAGAATTCTATTTGAATTCTAGAAAAAGAAAAGCAATAAAATTATGTCAGATTCTTTCCTCCCTGTTTAAGATAAAGTCAAGTGTACTTTACAAATTGATTCTGGCTGGGCGTGTGGTACATTGCCGCTTTACCTCCTAGAACTTGGGAGGCAGGAGGGGTTTTTTTTTTCCATAAAAGAAATATTTTAATAAAGATATCATGCAGAAATGGATTAGTAAATATAAAAACCTACACATAGATTATCTACACATGAGCACATGTGTCTAGCTGAAGGCTATAGGAGAAATACAGTGCCAGACAGGTNAAAAAAAAAAAAAAAAAAAAATGGTTCCAGTATTGGAAAAGGTACTTGTGTCAGGGACCAATTGCTCTTCACCCATGTGCCTGACTCTGTTATCCCTGGATTCTACACCTCTTTTACTGCTAAAGAAATTTTAAGGTAGGAAGCTGAAAACAATGACTATCCTAATATTTATAGGTTCCCGTTGCTCACAGGCTGTTTCCAAAACAAATTGTGGGGCGGGAGAGATGGCCTAGCAGTTAAGAAAGCCAACTGTTCTTGCAGAGGACCTGGGTTCAATCCCCAGCACCCATATGGTGGCTGAGAACCGTCTTTGACTCCAGTCCCCAGGGAAATCTGACGCCATCTTCTGACCTCCACGGCATTGCATGACACGGGTGCACATACCTACATGCAGACAGCACATTCATACATACAAAAAATAAAAATAAATAAATTTTAAAAAACCCAAATTGTAGAGTACCTAATGATCATATTAAAAGTTAATACAGGGCCGGGCATGGTGGCGCATGCCTTTAATCCTAGCACTCGGGAGGCAGAGGCAGGCGGATCTTTGTGAGTTCAAGGCCAGCCTGCTCTACAAAGTGAGTTCCAGGACAGCTGGAGCTACAGGGAGACCCTGTCTCAAAAAGACCAACAATAAATAAATAAGTAAATAAATAAATAAATAAGAAATAAATAAAAAATAAAAAGCATTTGTTGTACATGAAAGTAGAAAGTTTCGGTTCTATTTATTGTTGGAGAATTCTATTTGAATTCTAGAAAAAGAAAAGCAATAAAATTATGTCAGATTCTTTCCTCCCTGTTTAAGATAAAGTCAAGTGTACTTTACAAATTGATTCTGGCTGGGCGTGATGGTACATGCCTTTAATCCTAGAACTTGGGAGGCAGAGGGGTTTTTTTTTTCCATAAAAGAAATATTTTAATAAGTATATCATCAGAAATGGATTATTAAGCATAAAAACCTACACATAGAGTATCTACACATGAGCACATGTGTCTAGCTGAAGGCTATAGGAGAAATACAGTGCCAGACAGGAGAAACCTCCATACAGGTTGTTGGTCAGGGTAGTGCAAGAGACTCCCAAAATAACACAGGCTATTGCCACAGTCCTTCAAATACCTTTGGAATCCCAACAGTTTTGATTTGAACTGAATTGCAGATTCTGAACCATACAGTGAAAATACATCATAAAACAGTCTATTCCCCAAATGAAAATGACAGTGCTTCATCAGGGATTTCCTTTTTTTGTTTTCTTTTTTCTTTGTTGTTGTTGTTTTAAGGGATGCTACAATATAATGACACAGTTGTTTGCAGATAACATTGATGTTACTCAGTATGTCATACAATTAAGGAGGCAGAGGGTTCTAGGACAGCCTGAGCTACAGGGAGACCCTGTCTCAAAAAAAAAAAAAAAAAAAAAATGGTTCCAGTATTGGAAAAGGTACTTGTGTCAGGGACCAATTGCTCTTCACCCATGTGCCTGACTCTGTTATCCCTGGATTCTACACCTCTTTTACTGCTAAAGAAATTTTAAGGTAGGAAGCTGAAAACAATGACTA